>JAOUQX010000040.1:7324685-7348056 GCA_028566295.1 Liobagrus marginatus
CGTTCAGTTAATCGCCAAAGAATTTCACTGTATGCTGTACTTGTATGATATACATGTGACCATTAAACTTTGAACTTGAACTTGAAATATTGGAAGAAAAGCACACGTGCTTGCTTGCATTTGGGTACCTGTATGTTGGCAGATAATAGTAAATACAAATGATGGTTGAGTTGCTGAAATTTATGAGTATTTCATGCAAGCCAGACTTTGGTAAAATGAAACCCATCATACACCATAGGATGTATGTCAAAGTTTTAACTGTGTTTTCTATTGCAACAGCTATATATGGCGTAACAACAATAAAGCTTCTTGAACTTCAACTTGAACTTGAAAGTTCCTCTTAGGACAGAGAAGCATATTACATCACTCTGTTTTATTGAAATTCACTGAGACTGCAATTTATGCCAGATTTTGAAATAATATGTACACACACACCTTCTGGTACAGCAAAGCCTTCAGGGGTCTTCTTAGACTAGTTTATGGATGTAAAGTTTTACCTTAATCTTAAAGAGAATTTTAGATGGTTAGGGTTAGGGTTTGGGCCGCCTCAGTGAATGGGAGATGTAAAAGTTACTCAGGAAAACACATAACATTTCACTCTGCTTTGTTCCCTGGTGTAGCATCAGTTGCGGATAATGATGATGATGATGATGATGATGATGATGATGATGATGAAATAGTTATTGTTGGAAAAATAAATAACAATAATTGGAACACTTTATGAGTGGATTAAATTTTCCCTAAATAATTAATGTGTTGTCATTTCAAATACGTTTTCTTACAGTGTAAACTTTATGTTCTTAAAGTGAGTATAAATCATGCTTCATCCTGTAGTCCCTTATACAGATGAAATACGAATAACTAGCTATAGTTGCTTACAGAGGTGTGTGGGCTGCGACAGTTTAGAAAATCACAAAGAAGTCCCTGCTATATTTAGCTGCTGTTGTCTTCAATTGCATTGTATATAAGATCTACAGTTTGAATCAGTGTTACTTGACAATTTACATGCAAATATCATTCTCACGTACATGTCAATTTCCCACACTCCGAGTAAAATCAGACGTTTCATTACAGAGTTGAAGCGGGCTCAGAAGTTTATTTGGCAACCCAGTGCTCCAGGGGTTGGTCCTCTACTCAGCAGAGGGAGACTGAGGTGATTTGTTGGCATGTCTGCGATAACTTCCCGGGTTAAAGTCTTTCTTTCCCTGTGTAATATCCGTTCATTTTTTCCTCAAGTGACCGGTGCTTTTGTTTCATGCTCTGAGTCAGGAACACGTTTACTGAGTATCGGGACGCCGAGTTCGGCGAGCAGACAGACAGAATTACGGTGGAATTTTAAATGTACGGCGGAATTGAGTGGCGTCTCTTTACACAAGTAAGATGAATCGATTTGACGCGTTCGAGGCTCATCAGCACTGCTAAAGATGAATGAACTGAATATCTAAGAAATGCTATCGAAACAGGAGCGCTATTATACCGCTCTAAACTTGTTTATTGCGCTTTGAAGTGGTCTAGTCTAATGCAGACTTATTATACTGATTTTTACCTAACGTCTTTCTCTTGACCGCATAAGAACCGAGCTTTGGTTTGGTCTCCATGTTATGTCCATGTATGTGGACGCCAGGTTGTAGGAGGTTAGATTTATATTGGCGCAATCGTATAAATATAAATCGAAATGAGATTTATTCTGGGTTGAATTAGTTTTGAAGCTGAAGCTGATTGAAGTTTTGAAAGTAATTATATTTTGGTACCTTCCGTCAGTATGCTGGTACAGTAGTCTACGGTTTATCTTGACTTGTTTCATTTAGCCTTTTTCTAAAGGCAAACTTGTGAACATGATGGGGGAAACCGTATGGAGGGTGATTTTTGTGTATAGCTTCGTGTTAGCAGTGTTTGTGTCAAATCGTAGCACCGCTGATGGTAAACAGGCTGGACTGAGACTCACCAAAGTGAGGCAGCTGTCAACCTCCTTGGCAAGACGGAGCTCGCTCTCCCGGGCAGCTCGGACAGAAGTTAATGAGAAGCCAGGGGCAATGCTGGCAGATGATGCAAACACTGGTCAAAACAGAAGGCCGTTGAGTCGGACAAGAGGCATGAAGAGTGGGTTGGGAAACCTCCAAAGGGACAGTAGTGTGCCTGGAGCACGAGCTGCGCTGTCCCGCATGCCCAGCTCTGCTGGATCCCCCAATCTGCTGGCAACATTTGCAGGCAAAAATCGTCTACTTGTCATCTCAGCCCCTCATGAATCAGATGGCTATTACAGGCTTATGATGAGCCTGCTCAAGCCAGATGTATACTGTGAGCTGGCTGAGCGACATGTGCACCAGATTGTGTTGTTTCACCAGGAGGATGAGTTGGGTGGGAAGGTCAGACGAATAACCAATTTGGGCAAAGTGATAGAAGAGCCTCTGGATACAGCGCTCATCCCAAGACTCATGAACTTCCTCAAGTTAGAAAAAGGGAAGTTTGGTATGGTGTTGTTGAAAAAGACATTGCAGGTGGAGGAACGCTACCCATACCCAGTGAGGCTGGAGGCCATGTACGAAGTCATAGACCAGTCACCCATGCGAAAGATGGAAAAAGCAAGACAGAAGGGCTTTGTTCAGAAGTGTAGGGAAGCAGGGGAGGAGGGTCAGGTGGCTGAAAGCATCCCTAGCACTGAAACTCAGGTGAACCCTCCCATTATGAAAAAAACAGAGAGAAAAGAGGAACCCACCAGAAGACCTAACCGGGTGACCACCACATCAACTACTACTACTACTACTACTACTACTACAAGACCTACTACTATAACAACTACCACCACCCGGCACCCTACCACTCATCCCACAACAACCACCCGCCTTACCACTACTTCCACACAGGCCACCACCATCACCCAAAAGAAAACAAAAGCTCCCATGACTCCACAATGGGAATCCAAGACCAAGAATTACCATTATAATAACAGGGACAAGTCTAAGAAAAACACTATTCAACTAACTACCCCCTCTTACTTCTATACCAAAGCCTCCACTGCAAAAAATGGAGACAATCGTACTGACCAAAAGGACTACACTCGCAAACAACCTGGTATTCAGCCAAGTCAACGCAAGCCCAGCAAATCTAAGCTAAATAAGAAAAAAAATGGAAAAGATGAACTGAGTAATGCATACAAAGACAAGAATGATGTTGGCAAGCCTACAGACACTTACCCTGTGGAAAAAACAATTGAGGGTGTTTCCATTAAGAAAGATAAGAACAAGGCAGGCAAAAAGAAGAAAAAGGGCAAATCAGACAAGCTGTCAAGAAAGGACAAATCAAAAAGAAAAGGGAAGGAAGATGAAGGAAAATCGGAGAGGAGAGAAAAGGAAGAGAGGACTGGAGACCATATGAACAAGAAGACTGAAAAAGAAAACAAGGAACACCAGAATCCTACAAAGAAACCAGCACCTCCTTCAAAAGGAGCTTTGGCAACATTCTTGGAATATTTTGAAAATAGAAGGCGGTTAATTGTAAGTACAGTTACGGTTCATTGATTGTTTCTTTTTAAGTGATGGCATAGCACACTTTTGTCATGCACACAGATGATGGACTTACCATCTATGCAGTTGTATACTGTCCGTCTTTCCTGCATGTAAGATTGTACCCATTTATATATTTTCTGTTTTTATTCTTTTTTATTCTAGCTGATTACTGCTCCATCAGAGGAGAACAGTATGTATGTTCAGCAAAGGGATGAATACCTAGAGCATGTATGTGAAATGGCTATCAGGAAGATCTCGATCATCACCATCTTTGGCACTTTGACCAACGGCACCATGAAAATTGATCATTACCAGCTCGGTGAGCCAAAATTTCCTCTGCATTTTTAAGTATTTGAAAAACGATATGTCCATTTTATGAAATGAGTGTTTTGAACTCTTATTAAAAGTGCTAAAGCTATCTTAACATCTCAGATAAATAAAATAGAAAAGAGAAAAAAATAGACACAAACATCAGATTAAAGGGTGTCTATACATACACAAACATAACAAAATATATACGTACAGTAAAAAACATTTTATAGGCATTTAGCAGTTGCGGAGCAACTTAAATTTTTCTTTTTGTCAAATAAAGTCTACCTACCTGTCATATCTACCAGATAGCAAACACTGACATTTACAAAATACAGAAACAGTTTGTAAATCCAGCTTTGTTTTTTTACTGTGTCAGAGTAAAACTTGTTTTCAAGGTTACATTTTTCTTCCTGTCAGCTTTAACACAGAAAACCTAGAGTTACAACAACAATAAAAAAAAAAAAGGAATCTTTTTAATACATAGACACTGTTTGTGACTCAGTGATGTATAGATAATACAGAAAAATACGGAAATAATTTGGAACCATATAAATATTTAGAAGCGAACAAATCTCAAAACAAATGCCATTGTTGATGACATAATTAATATGAATTTAAATCTAGTAAGGCATCACACCCAAAATTGTTCTGCTATACTGGGCATGTCTGTTTAACTATGTACAAGAAACTGAGCTTGAAGCCTTCATTGCCTAATTATGCCCAGTTAGAAATTGCATTTTAACAATTACTACCCATGATCAGATCTGTTGGAGGGGGGACATGTCTCATGTCTGACAGTTCTCTTTGTGTTGCTGATTAATAGATTTGATGAGAATGATTAGAAAATACCCTTTAATCTGACATTTAGCCTTTAGTTCTGAGTAAAAGCAGTGCTTTTCCAGGAAATGACCATGTTAATATACGGTCTGCTGATCCAGTTGAAGATTAAGACAGGAAAACTGGAGAGTTTGAGCTCACCAAGGACAGAAGTAAGAGAGAGTACACTAAGGAGAGGTTTTTCAAGAGGCAATAAAGCTTGCAAGGGAAAACACACAGAAATAAAACAACATACACCACATTCTACTAAAAATATATTTTTTTAATGTTGAAGAAAAAGGCTTTATTTTTTATATTTCGCATTTACATTACAATGGGAGAGATTACTTTGTCCACTTGGCTATGCACATTTATTGTTTACTGTTTAGGTGGAAATGATAAAGCAGAGAGCAGAAATCACAAAATGTGAACAAAGATGACACTCTTTTGCCTTAGTATGAGTCAGTGGCCATTTACATTTCTTTCCCCTTAGTCACCAGTGTTCTGAATTGTATGATTAAACAGAAGGGTGGAAAGTAAAAATGAAATTGTTTGGACATGGGCTTATTCAATGTGTTGAACTATTTAAATAAGTATATAGCGTTAAATATGGTGGATTGCATCAATACCAGTTCTACATCTTAATCTAAACGAGGACATGGTGGCAGAGTAGTTAGCACTCCTGCCTCACAGCAAAAAGGCAGCCATGGGTTCGATTCCTACCCAGGGTCTTTCTGTGTGGAGTTTGCATGTTCTCCTGATGCTTGCGTATGGTTTTCCCCGGGTACACCAGTTTCCTCCCACTTCCAAACACATGCGATTGGGCATGGGTGAATAGGCTACTCTAAATTGTCCATAAGAGTGACTGTGTGTGTCTGTCTCGAAGTGTTAGTCCTGCGATTAACTGGTGATTGTCCAGAGTGTATCCCGCCTCACGCCCTACGTTATCTGGGATAGACTCCAGCGCCCCCACGGCCCTGAACAGGATAAACGCTATACAATGAATGAATGAATGAAATATCTGAATAAGACTTGCTTTCTGAGTCTACATCTCAGGGTGCTTCCTCAGCATTGATCTGAGTTTTAGCATTGTGTATTTTTTGTGTATCTGTTTGGAGCATATGGCATCACAGTTTACCAGCACACTATGTCTGCTCTCAGTGCATCATAGACAGGACTGAAAGGAAGTGTGTGTAACTGAATGGGCTGTGGTCCAAAAACCACAATTAAAGGCCATTTACTGTGCGTCTCTGCACTGCTGTACAACTACAGCTGCCTTTTAAATTGGCTATATGCATCAAACTGTACTCTTTCATTTTCTTGCTCAAGTGGCTATGATGTATTTCTGCTTAGCAGACTGGTTTGTTTATTTACTGTATTAAAAGCGATAGAATTTTCTTAGTAGCGTACGGTATTTTAAGTAGTCAGATACAAAGACAGTGCTGCAGAGCTATGTTACGCTGAAATGCTGCAGTTTGTCATAGTTCCCTATCAGAACAAATTGCTGACATTACAAAGCTCCCTGCTCAGATGTTGCCCTCTGAATTAGAAATGTCTACTGGGTATCCATGTGAGACATACTTTGACTTTTGAGGTAGGAAAAACAAACCTTTAGGTTTGGCTGTCTCCCTGCATGTCTCCAGTGGGTGGATGAAGCCTTTCACATGTGTGGTTCAGTTTTTATCGGTCTCATTTTGGAAGCTGTTTGCCCAGCGTAAATAGCTGAATTACCTCATAGATATCACATGGCTGGTGATTTTCTAGGTAGACAAAAAGTGGAAATACACATATTGTATGTTTGCATTGGATAGTCACAGCAAAACAGTCATCATAAATCCTTCATGCTAGACTGTGTACTTTTTCTGTGTAGCTGACCAGGGATTGATTGGTCTATTTACAGAAAATGACAAGCCTATGAAGGGCCTGCAGCAGGAAGATCTGGAAAACCAGGAGCTTATTACAGATCTAAGGAAAGGGTTCAGAATGACCTACAATGATTTCTATATGGTGCTTACTGATATGGACATGAAATGGAAGGTATGATGATATGCTTTTTTTATGTATTACAGATTTTTCATACTGACTAAAAATGTACACTGAATTTTGCAGTAACACAGAACAGTAGAATTACAAGTACCTATAAAAAGTCTGGTATTTTTGTACAGTTTATAAATGGAAGATAAAATCACCAAAACCAAACTTGAAAGAACTACTACAATGTGCTCTTTAGTGCACAGCCAGGTGACTGAACCCTTTACTCGTAATGCTGTAATATCATAAACCATATTCTCCCCAATGTAACGCATCATGTTTACATCATGTTACATTTTGACAGCTGTAGGGTTTTCATCTTCGGTAGTAAGTTTGTGTTCAGGGTAAAAACAGGACCTTGCTTGCAGACAGCAAGTGTAAACAAAGAGGCCAGTGTGTAAGTAGACTGCGTGGGGAATGCAGAGTAAGATTCTTACCCTGTGTAAAGCTTGCACTGAGCTGTGGCTTATCAAGGCACACTGCACTTGCTTCAGGATTTTTCATTAAGCTTAATGAGGTTCATTGATGCACATGCATGGAAATGTTGCTAAAAGCACAAACTGGCAAGATATGGTTAGTTTTTTGCCTCAAATCAGAATTTTTGCGAATTGTATGTTTACTGTGGAGTAAAATCTCAAGAATCCTTGTCAAATGTCACACTTTAAGGATCATTAAAAGCACCTTACTGTGTTATGTATTGCAGCAATTTTATGAGGTCCCAATTGCCATGAAGCCTGTATTTGGCTACATCGACACATTCTCCTCTCGCATCAGAGAAATGGAGCAACAAAAGCAAGATGGGGTGACATGTAAAAAGGAAGACAAGCCACGGTCACTAGAAAACTTCTTGTCCAGGTAGAGCAAACCCTTCCATATGGAGATGTCTTGCAAAGAAAGTATCATTGAACAGAACTTCATTTAGACACAGTCAGTCTGTACCGTCCTAAATCTAGCCTAATGTTCAGTTGTCGATATTCACTCTCTCAACTTGTTTATTTATTAATTCATTTCTTTATCTTTATACATTTAATTTTTGGCTGTTGTGATCGTGCCCATTATTCAATAATACATAAGTAAATTGCATACTTGTGCTGAAACCTTGGCCTACCTTTTCTCATTCAAGGCTATAAAAATGATTATAGTTCCTTTCTGTATTGTGATGATTCGGAGTGGGCTAGTCATCCTGTTTACAGATTTTATTCTGTGTGTTTTCTAAGGTTCCGTTGGAGACGCAGACTTTTTGTGATATCAGCTCCCAATGATGAAGAGTGGGCCTATCAGCAGCAGCTCTATGCCTTGTCCAGTCAGGCCTGCAACCTGGGTAAGTCTGTTTCACTAATCAAGCGTGAAATTTACGCTAATTAATACCAGCTAATTTATGTCTTCCTGACAAATGAGTCACTAAGCTCACAGAATGACTGCACATACCAGGAGGAAGGGATCCAGCTTCCTGTCATCCTGCTATTGTTCATCGTAATTTGTGGAATTTTTCAGGTAGTATTTGCAGGACAATCACTGTGGAAACTACATAAAAGGCTGTTAATTATTAGTCGTCTTCTGTTCCAGTACTCTTGATATCTGTTTTAGAAGCTGATATCGAATATTTTAAGGCTTTAGACATAGCCTGAATATATAGAGATTTTATTGCCTTCAAGACACTGAAATGGACATTTTTTTCCAATGTAGTTTTATTTTTTTTTATCTCAAGCTACACAGCCAAGTACAGGTGCATTTAGGACATTTAGGAAAACCATTCTCCTTGAAAATAATTTTTGTTTCCATTTAACTTTTATTCTTGATTTACTATACAATTTTTTCTACAGTATTGTTTTACGATAAAAATCTTAAAATAGCCATCCAGCCAGCCATTTTTTTCTTTTCTCCTATACATGACAGTGGGGAGCGTGGAGCTTATCCCAGGGTAATTGTGGCACAAGGCAGGGGACACCCTAGACAGGGATCAGGTTTAATTAATGTTATGTCTAAATAAATGGAATGTTTGGTTGCTTGCAGGACTTCGTCACATTTCTATTTTAAAGCTTCTGGGGACTGAAATGGTAGACATGGGTGGAGTGTTGGAGCTCTATCCCATTAATGGTAAGGATTTCATTCATAATCTTTTCCAGGAAATATATGCAGTTCTATTAATGTTCAAAATTTTTTACTGACAAAACAGGCTGAACATTAATTCCCCCGTGTAATAAACAAGATTTTAGAGTATTGGGCTACAAGTAAAATAAACAAATGTGGCTAAATTGGTGACCAGGTGTTCAGCTCCAAGGCTTCTTGGCATGCAGGTCAGAGGCAGCTTTGCTGAGATGTACCGTAAGGACAGCAGGTAGAATTGTGCTGAAATACCTTCCTTCTGTGATTCAGTCTTTCCTACTGAAACCTCAGCACTGGCCAGCTGGGTGAAGACCACAAAGCTTCCACAGTAATCCTACTTTGCAGAAAAAATCTAAAAGCGGGAAAAGATTTCAGCATTGGTAAAACCACAGGGCTACTCAGTCTGCTTGTGCAGCTGATGTTGAGTATCAGGGTTTTGTGTGTTTAAAAAGCTGCCTCAGGATGTCTGCAGGATGACAACTGCAATGCTTTTAGATCAAAGATGTTTAAGTAAGCAGTACTTACTTTAGATGTAGCCACAAAATCATAAACTAGATCAAAGTTGAATGGTGAGGATACATATTAGTTTTAGAAATATAACTTCTTTTTTTAATGTGTGGTCAAAAACGATTTTCTTACATATTGTAAACACTTTTTCCCCCTTAACAACCTCAATACCTTGAAGTAGCCTGTTGCTCCCTTGTGCACAATATTTTGACAAAAGAAAAATGATGAATAGTATTCCGCCAACTATGTTCAGTTCTTATTGAGTTATTAGCTTATTTGCCTGTTTAATTAACTGGTTTGAATCAAATACTCAATGAAAAATGCCAATAGGTATAATATGTTATGTCAGAAGAAAGTCCAGAAAGAAAATGTTCTGTTGCTCCAATAAATTACAATTCTAAAAAATAAAATACAATTATTGTACACATTTAAATAGTTAGCCTACAATTTGAATATATTGATTCAATTCCCTAAGTAAACTGTGGGCTATATGTAATGTCTGGAATTCAGTATGTTACAGTTACAGGGTTCCTGGCTGTTTTAATAGGTGACATGTTGGAACAAAATATTCCATTCAATCCCTAACATCTTAGCGTTATACAAGTGTAATTTTACCACATCAGTGCATGTCTGCTACTGATCTCATCACTTTTAATTCTATACATATTCCAGGCAGTGCAACAGTGGACCGGGAGGGTTTGTCTTCAACATTAGTGAGGGACATCAGAAATTACTTCCAGGTCAGCCCTGAGTATTTCTCCATGTTGCTGGTGGGAAAGGATGGCAATGTGAAGTCCTGGTACCCGTCACCAATGTGGTCTATGGCCAACATTTATGACCTGATTGACTCCATGCAGCTACGTAGGCAGGAGATGGCCATACAGCAGAGCCTTGGCATGCGCTGCCCTGAGGATGAGTATGGTTCCTATGGCTACCACCATGGTTATCACAATGGCTATCAAGAAGGATACCATGAAGGGTATGGTTACTAAAAGCTATGCCTGCCGGTGAGCCATCTAGGAGAGGCTGAATTTTCAATGAGTTCAGTGTCCGAGGTCACACACCATACTTCCCCTTCTTTACTGTTTTTCTATTTCCATATGTCTTACATAGGTTTATTATCTCTTCCTGACAGAGGATGTAATGTTTTACAGCCAATTACATCACCTGTTCTAGATACTGGTCAACCTATTTTATTTGTATTATTTTTTGGCTGATCATTTTTTAACTGCTTGGATTTTTGTTACTACTGTAAATCACTGTGATATGTGACAGTGTATACTGTGTGCTTATTTATAATGTTAATAAAAATAGTTTTGTTACTAACACTCCATATTAAGGTTTACATTATGTTCACTTTATTACTCCTTGGTTTGTATTAGTTTAGCCGGTCATATGGGTTAATTAGTCTAAATGCTAATGGGACTGACTGCCTAGGGAAATGCATGCACATATTTCTTGCTATTGATTGTTAATATTAGCCATCTGTTCATTTTTTTTTTTTTTTTGGGGTTCTTTCTGCCTTTATGGACAGGACAGTGGTGAAATGAAGTGGGTGAGAGAGAGAGAGAGAGAGAGTGGGGGAAGGGATCAGGAAATTACCACGGGCCGGAATCGAACCCGGATCGCCCGTAACAAAACAGCGCTGTGCATATGTCGACGCGAGCGCGCTACCGCTGCGCCACTCCGCCGACTATTTTTTGTACCTTTTATACTATGAACAGCGACTAAAAATAAAAGACACGCGACACCAACATTAAATAAACTAAGTAAAGAGAGTCTTTGTAGGCAAACATTCCCGATTAGTTTGCCCAGAGACATTTTAATTAAAAACCAAAACCCAAAAACAACACGGTCAGGATCACTGAGAACATTTGGTCACATAAATGTGTCTACCTAAAACAGTAAAACAGACAACAAATGTCACCACCAATCTTGCGTGACTTGCTTCTGTTTATTTTAACTTCTTCAAAAAATTTAGATAGCGTTATAGGTATTTTAATCAGCGCCATTGAAAATTTCATTCCTTAATATACATATCTTTATTTAGGTCACTTTGTTTAGATTTTTTGGGCCTTTTATAAGAAACTCATACCACAGTGTGTCGCACTTTTAGTTTCTGACTGTAGCCCATCTGTTTATGTACACAATTTGTTCCTATTTTGTCCTATCCATGAATGAAAAGGGGACACCAATTAATTACCAAATTGCGGGGTCAATCATTCTAACCAGAGAAAGAACACTGACAATGCCATTATATTGGGTTTGCATTAAGGATTTGGAACAAATAAATTACTGTCCTTGAAAATAAGGGTCAATATCTATAGCCATATAAGCAGTCTAATAAGTGTGGTACATTGACGGATCAGATCATTTGCAATAAATAAAACAACACTTCAGCAGGTAAAGGCTGGAGTAGGAAAGTTGGTTTAGAAAGACTCCTCTTCAGAATTACCCTCTGTGTCAGACTTGTTTAATTGCTCCAACTCTTCCCCATCCTAAAACACAAAGAAAAATAAAGAAAAGAACTTCATTAATGCAATAAATTCTGAATGAACTCAACATATTCAGATTTGAAAACAAAAATTACTATCTTGCTTGACTTTTTCTTCCAAGAATGATCTACAGGTAAAAGACCCTCTCTGTGATAAGTAAGGAAAGAATAAAATTAAAGAAATCATAAAAAACCTTAATGCTACTGAATCCTTACCCCTTGATGCCGCTCAAACACCTCTCCATTGAGGACCCGGAGACGCTCTTGCTGCAGGACGTACTCTGGGTCCTTCAGGCTGCTGCTGTGGTATATAAAGATAGCCATCAAAACAACTGGTGCCTGTAGGAAGAAGTCTAGCTCTGGTCGGAAATTGAAGAGGAAGAATGACAGGGCTGTGATGAGTACAGTAGTGATTTGGCCCGTCAGCACATGAAACATGTTGTCCCGAAACTTAAGGATGAAGGCAACAGAGAGACCAAGGGCAGCTGTGGTGAAAGTCAGCACAACCGAGTAGGCATTGTGACCGTGGAACAGACCATAATTCAGCATTATCGTCCGCGAGTCGGTACGCAGCATTAAAGCCAGGCCATTGAAGGCAACACCAAAAACGTACAGACGACTGTTCTGGATAAAAATACTTTCAGACAGCTGCTCTCCATCCTTTAAGATCTTCTCATTGTAAATGTTTGCTAGTGCAGAGGTAAAGCACTGAAGCAGCAGCAAGACATGGCCCAGGCCAAAGCCACGTGCCCAGTTGGTCTCATTCTGGTTGTGCTTTTTCATCTCCAATACCGTATAGTTTGAGCAGCTGCCGGAAGGAGCAGAGACATGCGCTGCATGCAGGCCATGCCCACTGACGGCATGCTGGTTAGTGCATGTGCTCATGGTCAGCGCCACAATAGAGAAGAAGAGAATGATGAGGGAGGCCCACTGCACCCAGGACAAACGCCTCCTGCAGAGTAAAGGATGCAATTACAACAGCTGAATATGAGAGAACAAAAAATGTCAGCATGCTATAGACAACACACTATGTTCACATTAATCCAATACACAGAAAGCAGGCAAATTGAAATTTGTGTCTTGTATAGGAGTAAGAAAAATGTGGAGAGAAAACAACAAGTGTGGATTTAACACTTACTTTAGAACAAACCGAAAAAGAATGGCTGTTGTAAGAATGACTACATTGGAGAACAATACTGCCATCGCCTGTTCAAACAAACAAATCAACAAACAGAGTGATGCATCTACTCGCCAAATACTGAAATGCATTAAAACCAAAACAAATAAATTTAACATGCACTACAGCTGCTTGAAAGTTCATTCTGACTAAAAGAATGCCATGTCCAACTTACAGGCTGGAGATAGGTCATTACATAAAAGATAATGAGGTTGTCAAGAAAATAGAGGAATGCAGGTACAGCCCATTTCAGACAGCTAATAAAAGAGGAACCAGAGGAGCAGCCCAAGTCCTTAAATGAGCGATTCTCTGTAAAAGAACACAGGGAATTATTTAAGTAAATCACATTATAACAGTTGATAGATTTATAGAAGTAGTGCAAATCTATTTTTGCCGACATCTGCTACAAACAATGTTACTATAAATCCATTTTAATTTTTCATTATGCATGTACATCTCTGGAAAGAGCTGATGAGCTGCCAATCTATTTTTCTCAGCTAATGATCAGCCAAGAAGCATCGGCTGGGGCGATCAATTTCTTAAGTGCAAAGAAACTGGTTTGAAATATCAGTTAAAATTATTTTGCTGAATCTAATGATAGAGATCAACTTATAAATAGAACTATAAATTGTTTTGAACAAAATCATGTTATAATGCAGTGGAGGGGAAAAAGAAAAATGGAATACTGTGAACAATACAATGCAAATTCTGAAGAAGAACAATTCTTTAAAGACAATCTTCTACAAAGGTATGTTCAGATAAGCAAAGGGTTAAAAGATATACATTTGTGAAACTAATGTGTAGGTTTGTTAAAATCTCATACTCAAAGCTCACCTCGAATGATCACTCGCACTGACATGACTAAACAAAAGACAAGTTTAATGGTCTCTGCCATTAAATTCACAGAGGCAGGGTGAAAGTCATACTTGTTCTCTGCAAATTAAAAAAATACAAATTTAAACTGATTAGTAACAGGCCAACAGCATGTAACTTTCAAAACCTAAAAATAACAACAACAGAAGTGCTGACAAACTTGATGAGTAAGCTACAGCATCTATTTTTGCTGACTGGATCACCTAACTGTGTTCCATCTGACAAGCTGTAGGTTACCTTCATTTTCAGAGAACTTCAGTAAAATGATGCGACTGGTCCCTAGTAAGACGAATACCAAGCCAAGAACCAAAGTGTAGGCTGAGGATCGTGAGAACATCCAGGCACGTGAAGAGCAACAGCCACAACAGCGTGAGGAGGAGGAGGAAGGCGCCATTTTGGAGCAAAGGAGCTGTAGCTGAATCCAGCGAAACAAATTAAATACATTTACTGCTTGTGAAGAAAATCAATATTAAGTGTTTCCTATCTAACCAGACTTGTCACTGTGGTGAAGAAAGTCAAGTTAGTGTACATAAATTCCACAAATTTGATTTGTTGGTTTTTTTTTGGTTTATTTATGCAGATACTAGATAGAAGTAGAATTATAATGATCCAATCATATAAAAAAGCTCTATTGGGTGCTAAATCTCAAAGGGCTACATTATGCACCGTGTATACTAAGTGCAAATCTTGTTGAAAGATGGATAATAAAAGAACATCATAACATCCCTCTCAGTACAATATGACAATATGACTCAGTGTGCGCCACTCTGTAATATAACGAGCCCAAGATTCACCTGGATATCTTGGGCTTTAGTGGCAGTAGGTGTACAGGAGCAAGTGTTACGGTAATTGATGTAAAACGAGTTATTCAAACCAGAGAAGCATACGAGCTAAAGAGTAATGTACACACTGTAACACACTACAGAACCTCAAGGTGCTCGTTAACAAAGTGAATTGTTTAGTTTCTTGTGCCCCTCGTGCTATTACTGCTATAATTACATTTATTATTATTGTTGTTGTTTTTGTTGTTGTTGTTGGTGGTGGTGATCGAACTAGCTAACATCGAACCTATTTAATAATTTAAAGGTAAACCAGATCGTCACCTAAAGTTTGTGCTTCTGTGACGATGCTTCAAACAAAATGATATACTATCAAAATAACTAGCAGGTTTAGTAAAACAAAATACATGTATTTTCAGCCCACCTATCCATATGATCCCATCCTGACGTCCGGCTACCGTCCACGTCAGTGCGCATGCGCAATGTCGTCACCACGGCACACGATTTCAAGTGTAAAGTCCCTTTACCTGGTCGAAATCGGCACAATGATAGTGTTCATTTGTTTAGTCACCTATATTTTAAAAAAATTAAATAATAAAACTTAATTAATTAATTAATTGAAAGAAATAATAAGGGTGGTAAAGTACATTTTTTAAATAATTTAAAAAATGAACAAACAACAAATTAAAAAGGCATTTACACTTAAATCTCACTTGTTGCTAGTGATGGGAAGTCCGGCTATTTTCAAAGATGCGGCACTTATGGCTCGGCTCCCTGAGAAGAGCAGGCTCTTACAGTTCCCAAATGGCTCTTCGTTTAGTATCACTCTGAGTCTTATATTTTAGCCTATTTTAGCAATTATCAATGGTTTATGTGCAGGTAAGCAATTTTTCAGTGTTATCAAAAAAAGCTTTATTGTTATGCATATTTTTCGTTAACAAAAATACACAATTACTCTTGTATTAAAAATGTTTAATTTTATTACATTTCAAACATTTAAATTAACAACCGCAAACAAATTAGATAAACAAAGAGCAAAAAACTTAACATTTTGATATTTTGATAAAAGTCTTTCAGCCTCTCTCTGTCGATGTGTACCTGGTCTGTATGTAACACTACACTCGCTGTCTTTGGATGCATGGCGTGCCCATCAAAATAAGGTAGTAGGAGTAGGAGCGGCTGAAGATTTGGTTTTCACCAAGGAGACTCAGTTCTTCTCATCCGCTACAAAGAATCGGCTCTTAGAGCCGGCTCGTTCGCGAACGACACATCACTACTTGTGGCACCTTGAATGTAACTGCATAAATAAGTGTGATCTAGCAAACCTACCGGCCGATGGGCTTTGTGTTGGCAGTAAGTGTCATTGTAACTTATACATTTCATCATATGCTTAAAACGCCTCATGCATTCTTATTCATTAAATTACGTAACACAGAAATCATTTTTGAGCTGAGAGATTTTATTGTTTTATCTTCCAGCTTTATGAAATTTTCACAGATTCTCTAATATGACAGTATGTTAAAAATATTTATATAGGGTGGTCGGTGTAAATTGTTATTATTTTTGTTTTCTATAAAATCTATAAAATATGTCCATTTTTGTTTTACCAAATCTGCTAGTAATTCTGAGTCATTTGATTTGTAGCACAGTACCAGGGTGTGTATCTTAACCCTAATGTACAATAATTAGCTAATCAACATGCCGTTTAATATATTTTTTATTAGTACTGCCCTTCAGAAGGTATACGTATAGGTATATAGCTGTTTATCTGCTTCAGACAAACACAGAATTCATTGACAACTAGCCCAAACCAAATCAATCTTCCAGTTAACAACACACAATATTGTTGAGCTTGTGTATTTGTGTAGGTATAGTTATTATTGTCTTATGCACTATATGTAAACATCTGCTATGTGAAACATCTGATTATTATCCCTCTTAATTTGTTTCCTGTTAATTTTTTTATATTTAACATTTTGCAGATTCTACAAGTTGTTAAATGTATCCTACTGTATTTACTAATTGAATAGGTGAACATGTGTGCTATGGTTCCCATTGCAAATTTTAAAATAAGATTACTGTGTGGCAGAATTAAGAAAATGATGGCTTATACTCACTTCACTCATTTGATCAACACTTTAATTAAGATTTAAGTTTTTACCATAAAGGAAAATAATGAATAGTAATTGAACTAGCAAGAACAGAAAAAATCCTGATAATCTTTGTTTAATATGAAAATTCAGCATTTTATCCAGCGTCGTTCAACATCAGTCACCATTTTTCTATTTTGCCTTTTCATGTAGCACATAATAAAACAGACTGTGTGTTCTCCAGGTTTCTGTGGTTAAATGAGATCTGTGGTTGATTGCAGAATGTGTACTTTCACAATTAGAAGGAGCTAATGTCCTCATGAACACTTAATAGTTCTTTTTTATTTGTCATTACAATATTGAAGTTTATGTTATTGTGCTTATTTGTTATGTGATAAAGTCTGTGTAGATGTTTTTCTGGGAAATGGGGATTTACTATATAATAACTATAAGCAGGCTTAGCAGTCATTAGGTTCCTGTTTGCAGTGAATGACCTGCTATTCATGAATACCTGAGAAAATCGGCTTAATAGTACATTTTTACAGTGAATTAAAATGTTACACATTTATGGTAATGATGTATTTTAAGTTATAACCTTAGTTCAAATAAACTTGTTACTTGTTAAACATGAAAAGTTTGTATTTTGTAAGACTGAGAAAAAATGGTTCATTGCCCAATGGTGAGTGCATGCATGAGTGTGTGTGTGTGTGTGTGTGTGTGTGTGTGTGTGTGTGTATGTGTTTTGGGAGGTGGGGGTCTGTGTGGCTTCTGGAGGGGGAAGAGCATGAGATAAAACTAATCTATAAAACTAATCTTTATTTAGAGATCAGAAGGTACTACACGCTTGAACAGACGCTCCTTACCTGGAGCTCCAGACTGAGTTATGAGGTTTTCTCTTTGTCCGGTTGCTTTGTATGCTTTGGGCCTTCTCTGTTTTGTGACTGAATTTGCTACAGCATTGGAGAGACATTACTACATTGCTGCAGTTAACATTAATTGGGATTATACAACAAATGGAGCCCAAAGGTATTTTATCATTGTCTGACAATACAATACAAAAATTGTTGAAATTCAATAATAATTATTTTCCTCACAACTGTGTGATAATGACTTACTTTAGGATCATTTTTGTTTTCATCGCCATTATTAATAAAATCATATTTTATTCAAATAGGATTTTGAAACTTTTACATTAACATGTATTTTAGATCATCTACAAAATGTCCTGTATGTAAAAAATTATTTTTGTGTATATTAAATTTTTTTAAATAAAAATTTGAAATAACTTTTAAGTGTACCATAAAATGCAAATATTCTATGCCGTAGAAATCTGAATTGAAATGGTTCAGTACATGAAATTTTATATTTTCATTACTTTTTCATTCATTTTCCTTAGTGTTGGTCCTATCTTTAAAAAGACAGTGTACAGGGAATATGACCCAGGTTTCAAAAAGGCTAAAACAACTCCCTGGTCAGGTATTAAGATTACCTCTGTAATTATGTAATCCTAATTTAAATTCGAGTCAAAATACACCTACGCGAATAATACAAGACTCTACAGTTAGGTGAGTCTCGATAATACTATAGAATACTGACTTCATTTTGTGTCTACAGGGCTGCTGGGACCCACACTCCGTGGTCAAGATGGCGACACCATTATTGTCACATTCAGGAACTTGGCAGACCATCCCTGTAGTATACATCCACATGGCATTGCTTATGGAAAACAGTCTGAAGGTCTGTGTATTTGCCTTAAATGTATAAAGTAAATGAATGACATTAGGCCAGCTATAGGTCATCTGTGTTTTTAAAAATATGCAACATTATAAAAAATTTCTTAGTAAAAAGAATTTTTTTTTAAATGATGCTTGACCAATTGAGTAAACAAAGTGAGGAGGTGTATTTACCTTTGTCATACATTACACATTAACCATAGACTGTGCTCAAGTCCAAAATAAAGACTAGACTAAAAATCCATTAATTATTTTTGATTCCGTCAGTTCTGGGATTAACTATTTTTATGTCACCTAAATGATTATTTTGAGCTGAATTTGTGTTAACAGTAAATAGCAGTGAAAGTATTAGCTGACTGAGCTTATCTGAGTAAACAAATTGTACAGAGCGCTTGTCATTTAATATTAAGATTATTATTTATTTAAGATTATGTATTATTTTTATACATATTAACAACACTCGAATGAAAGATGAAAGATGGAAGGTTAAAAGTTTTTTTTCACCTAAAACCTTTAAATCCATAAGAGATCCATAACAGAATTTATTCCTGGCACTGAGGTGACTACTGCCTGTGAATTTTGTATAAACAGATAGCAAAACATTAACATTTCATGCTATAAATCTTTAATCCTTTAGGATCGTTGTACTTTGACAACACGTCCCAGTTTGAGAAAGAGGACGATGTCATTGTTCCTGGAAAAGAGCATACATACTACTGGGAAGTAACTTCGGAAGTGGCCCCACAGGTTGCGGATCCCCCATGTGTCACATATACTTATTTCTCACATAATGATATTGTCAAGGACTACAACACAGGCCTGATTGGTGCAATTCTAATTTGTAAAGCTGGTATGATTGGTTTTTGTTATACTCATTATTATTAATATTATCTGTCAATTGGGTGCGCATCAATAGGGAGCGCTTCCCTTTTGATGTTAAAATGTATTAAATCACTGAAAGATTACAGATAATTCTATTTATATAAGTCTATTTATTCAACCTGATATGCATGCCTTTGCTCCACAGGCAGCCTTGATGAGTCCGGAAAGCAGCTTCATTTTGATCAGGAATTCACACTGCTTTTTGGAGTGTTTGATGAGAGCAACACCTGGTACAGCACAGGAGCTGCACCACATAACGAAAATGTGAAATACACAATCAATGGCTTCACAAATGGCTCTGTCCCTGGTAAGATGGTAAATTATGATAGCATATTAATCCATTTACAAATGACACAAGTTGCTTGTTCTCTTATATTTCTCATGGTCTTCTCCAGATCTTAAAATATGTGCCCATTCCAAAGTAACCTGGCACGTGGTTGGCATGAGTTCTGAGCAAGAGCTGTTTTCTGTGCACTTCAATGGCCAGGTTCTACAGCAGAATGGGCACAAGGTATCTTCAGTCGGCATCATCAGTGGCACAGCTACCAGTGCAGAGATGGTGGCTGTCTACCCTGGTCGCTGGCTTCTTTCTTCTCACATAAGCAAACATTTAGAAGGTATGACCTGGGGACACAACTAGAACTAGTTGTTCTTTTGACAAAAGGCATACAACAAAAGGCAACTAACAAATTTTAGGAAAAAAACATACAGTAAAACAGTTGCTTGTGTGCACACATGGCATGAAACAATGTAAGTGCAGAATTCTTTATTTACAAAACCAATGAAACCATAATATGAAAACAATTGGCAGGTTGTGGCATGACAAGAGACACATTACCAAACTAATCAGGGCAAAGTAAACGTAATTAAGACATATTAGGGAAAAAACCAGTGACATGGGATGAAAACAAGACATGAATCATGAAAGTAGCACACATGACAGCACATGTAACCTCACATATTCCTCACGTAAACACAATTTGCCTCTAATATACTATGCTGCATTTTAAATTCATTGCATATTAACTCAGTCCCTCCAATTCAGTCACTTCAATTAGCTGTCCTTCGTTCCCACCCAAAATAAACAGAATTACAAACACACAATTATTTTCAAATCAAATATAACCAGAACATGTTTAATATTCTTTACTTTATTTTAGTTGGGATGCATGGCTTTCTGGACATTAATACATGTGAAGCCTTTACTGCACCAAAGCGAAGGCTAACCATCCAGCAAAGACAAGAGAGTCAAGAATGGATTTATTACATTGCAGCTGAGGAAATTATTTGGGATTATGCTCCAAATTTGCCAGATAATGTGGACAGGTACTGGTACTGTCAATTACTATTAAACAATGTCTGATCCCTTGTACACTTACAGGTATCTTGTTTCTTTTTACACAGGAGTTTTCGGTCCACATACTTAAAACAGGGTGCAGTGCGGATTGGTAAGAAATATAAAAAAGCTGTGTTCACTCAGTATACAGATGAATCATTTAAAGAGAGGGCAGAACTAAAGCAAAGAAAAAAGGAGTTGGGAATTCTCGGTCCTGTGATCAGAGCACAGATCAGAGATATAATAAAGGTAAAAGGCTAAAAAATTGACACTTTTGTATTGGGAAGTGTTTTTTTTTCTGGCAATTAATAATTAAGATGACCTATTTGTCTATATTCACAGATTATGTTTAAAAACAAAGCATCACGTCCTTACAGCATTTATCCTCATGGATTAACCATCGATAAAACAGCAGAGGGAGCCAATTACCCAGAGGGAGGTTGGTAAAAACTTCCATTTACATATACAGTATGTCATAATTTAAATTCAAATATTTTCCATTCGTTTTTTAAATTAAATAAAAGTTTTCTCAAAATTGAATGCTAAGATTGAGCCTCATTGATCAATCCTTCAGTACACTGATGTGTGAAATGTTTGAACAAGAAGTGGAAGTTATATTGGGTTCCCTGGTAAAACGATTGTTTAAAGAATGAATAGCTCTAAATGTCCACTCACAGTGTCAATCCTGGGTTTTGACAGTGGAGACTGCAATCATTAAAGAAGTTAGATCATCACAAAAAACAGAGAGCCGTTTGTGGGTGAGAAACACACCATTTTGAATCTGAAAAAAGGGGAATCAAACCAGTTCCTTTAGAATAGACTATAGTGTGCCAACTACAATTAGGGTGACCACCCGTCCTGCTTTGCGTTACACCCTACAGCATTTTGACCCTTTGTCCCACAGGTTGCATTTTGACAGAATGTCCCCCATGTTCATCAGTGTGTGATGAATTCACACACTCAATCATTTTTGAGACAAGACATGCGTTAATTAATTATTTTTGCAGTGTAGTTTCACCCATTTAACAGCGATTCGTCAGAAGTATCATCCCGCCTCACATAAAAACAGCCATTTAAAAAGATTTCCTGGCTTTCAACCAATAGTTGAAAAGAAAGGAGTAAACACGGTCATTAAGAGACTGACAGCTGTTATTCAAACTGTGGACCGGTAATTAATTAACCGGAATTAATGTTGCCCATGTTTCGGATAATTTGGTAATGCAAAAACGATTTTTAAAAAGCTTTTAACAAAATCTGCAGCCCGTGTCCATTGTGATGTTTAGGTGTGCTCTGGAAGGGACTAAATAATTTTTTTTTTAGATGAAAGCAGAACAGAAATGTTTTTTTACTAAGTTAAATAAACATTTTATAACAGTTTCAGATTCATGTTTTAGTGTTGGTAACGTCCAACCTTGTCCCAGACAAACTTAGTAATTGTCCCACATTTGGTTTGTTTGGGGGTGGTCACTATCTATAACACCATGTTGAAAAAGCGAGAGGGCATGTATCATTGTGTTTCATAAATGAGTTGAAGTCACTCAGTCAAGCTGTACATTTAGCAAGTCTCTATTTTAAATACAGTCAGGTGCATGAATAGGATACAAATACTTTTTTCAATTCTAGATAAATATCACATTTGTAAATAGGTCATTCTATAATTATTATGCCATAATAATTTCGTCCATAAAAAAATGATCTCTGTTGCATTATTGACATTATTTTCTTATCACTTTAAAGCTGCTTTAAAACAATCTATACTGTATAAAGTGCTGTTTAAATAAAGGTGATCTGTAAGAATACATATGCATAATATACCATCTATGTTACCTTGGTAAAACAGTGGACAGGTAACATAGTTATCATTTTATGCATTTTGCACCAATACTCAACATGGAAGCCTAAAATCACTGAGCAAACGGGATGTTTACAAAGATATTTTCATAAACATAACATACTTTTTAGTAAAAAAAAAAATTGTTACAATTTGTGGCAGAAATACCTGTAAAACTTGATAGTCAATTAAACCTTTTAAACTTTTGACACAGGTTTGTTATTCAGACTTATTCCTTCTAGTCTTTTGACCATTATTTGAGGTTAGAACAAACCGTTACTTTTTGAAGGGGCTTTTCATAGTGGGTAACTTAGTTGTCAATTGTTTTTCAACACATAAAATAAGGTACATTATTATTACACATACACCTATAATTTTTAAAGAATGTGGTGGCTCAATAGTTAAGGCTCTGGGTCAGTGATCAGACCCTGCACTCTGACCCCAGCTTCTTAATAAGATAATAAATAAATAAATGTATTGATTTTCTTATCTAACTGAAGCAAAACTTTGAAATAAATTAATATGTGAGGTAATTTCACGCTATAATTCAGAGTCGAATGAGCAATTTTACAAAATCAAACAGCAAAATCATTTCATTTAACAAAAGGGGTTGTATGTAATATGAAGCTCATTTTTGAACCATGAGTAGTTGTATGATTAGGGAAAATATAATTTTGAAGGAGGAACCTAAGCCTTAATGTCCCGTGTTAGGACTGTGGCCTGGACGTCTGCCTGAGGGCATTACGAACTGTGTGTGTGTTTTGGTTCACATGCCAGATAAGAACCAAATGTGTTGCACGCGCGTGCACACATACACACACACACACACACACACACACACACACACACACACACACACGCTCTCTCTAATAGCTCGCTTCTGTCTGCACGAGGGGTT
>JAOUQX010000040.1:7348156-7372598 GCA_028566295.1 Liobagrus marginatus
ATGGCTAACGTCTGTTGACTCATCTAACGCAAGAGAAAAGTATGTCCCGGCGTTTATGTCCTTAATTTGTGTTTCCTTGACTTGATTTGCCATCATGATGCTACGATCGTGCACAGTTCTTGCTGACAGGGGCATGCCTTTTATTCGTTTGATTATCTTGTCTTTATTTGGGAAGTCATCAAACAGTTCATTGGCCACATCAAGCATTGGTTTCATGGCTTTCCATTCCTTACTATTGCCAAAGCACCCGCAAAGCTAGCGGAATTCCCATCACCTTGCCTGGTCCACACACGTAGTTGCTGCTGACTCGTCTGCACTCTCCGCTTTAGCTCCTCGCATGCCTTTTTCCTGCTGTCCCCCACTGGATATTTCGATGCAAATTAAGCATGGTGCGTATCAAAGTGCCGCTTTATATTTGACCGTTTCATCAATGCAATTTTATCATTGCATATTAGACATACTGCTCATAGAGATCCTGCTCTGTCCACAAATGCAAATTCCTCTGTCCACGCAGACTGGAATGCACGGTAATCATCGTCTTTTTTTCTTTCGCCATCTTTTCCGTTACAAGGGTTGAAGCGGATAAACTAGTTCGCTATCTGCTGAAATTGATTTCTTCACCTTTACAATGACCCGGACATGCTCGCGAGCCATTGGTTCCCTACCCGACCCACGGGTGACCCGTGAAATTTATCTTCAAAACTAATTTCTGTTTATTTTAAAATGACACAGTATTATTAAGAAATATCTATCACAAGTATTTTAAAATCAGTTCCAAACTGATTTTTTTTTCAACTTAAAGTTATCTGGGAGCCATATGCCGTCACTGGAAGAGCCATATATGGCTCGCAAGACATACGTTCCCGACCGCTGTGCTAGAGGTTTGTCGTCAGGCGGCAGCCAAGCTGTCCATCGACTGCCCAGGCCCGCTAGCAGAAAGGGGGGCGGAGAGGGATTTCTATGGTGGAAAAAGGCTCCCATCCCGCCTAGTACCAGCGAGACAGTTCATCCCGGCGGTACCGGCATGCGTGTCAGAGATGAAACGCTTTTGGGATAAGCCTTTTTCCCACCGCGTACCGGTAAAAGGCTTCTCTAAGGTGGATGTTATAGGAATGTAGGAACTCAGAATGGCGAACCCTCCCCCAGTGGAAGCCTCGGTGGTGAGTTGCAGCCACAGCATCAGCTTGGCCGTGGTTGGAGAGAGATCTCTCTGGCTAGTTCTATCCGGTCTCTCTGAAAAAGACAAAGTAGAGTTCCTGGATGCGCCAGCCGACCCGAATGTGCTGTTTGGAGCATAGGTGTTGGCGATGAGACAATGGAGCGATACAAGGAAAATGGAGGGGGAAGCTTTCAAGGCGTGCCTCTCCAGAAAGCCTGCACCTCGCCCTTACCAACCGAGCCGCCCCAGATTCAGACCCTCTGGGAGAGGAGGATAGGCTGATCACCAGCCCCACCGCCCCACACCACCACATCAGCCTGGAAACGTGACAGCACAACCCGAGGCTGAGTACGGGAAATCTAAGCCCTCTTACGCAGCAGCCGCGGAAAAACACCGGCCTCCGAGTGCGCAAAATAACAAGAAACCAGAAGAAGAAACAAGGTTTCTCTGTCTCATCCCTCCAAGATGTCCCGACCCTCTCCCACCCCCGGGGAAACGGAGATGCATGGACACGAAAACAGTTTATGCAACACATTTAGCACGTGACGGGGAATCGGCTGTTCCACGGAGACCCCCGTAGTAGTTCCTCCCTTTCGACCCATGGGGTCTGTTCCGAGAGGGATAGGCAGCGAACTGTTCACAAACATCTAACTGTTAATAAAAATTCTCTGTTGCATCCAGGCTGTGGGCCGAGGGCACAGAAAAAGGTGAAAATAAAGAAAAAACACAAAAACATGAATGTCTCCTTCACCGGAGAAAAACTCCCCATTTTCACCGCTAGATGGGGCCATTGCACCACTAATGAGCGAAAACGAAATAAATCCGCTCGCTGCTCATACGGAGAAATGGTGCGCGTGCGCAGTCCACCCCTGGGTGCTGTCCACGGTGGACAGGGGCTACAGGCTTCAATTTTTAAAAAATCCCCCGTCGTTCTGAGGCTTAGAGAGTCAACTCATGTGTTAGGAGAGGAAATCTCCACCTTATTAAAAAAAGGTGCTATACATATGATAGCGGGGGAAGAAAAGAACCAAGGTTTTTACCTTGTTGTAATTCCCAAGAAAGTGGGAGGTCTCCGCCCAATTCTGGTTTTACAAACTTTGATCAAACATCTGAGAAAATTCAAGTTCAAGATGCTTTCACTCAGAATGCTGTGTCAGAATATTTGTCGAGGTGACTAGTTCACATCAGTAGATCTCCAAGATGCGTATTTTCACAAATATATTTCCGGCGCACAGGAAATATCTGAGATTCGTGTATCGGAATATCGCATTCGAATATGTGAAAGTTCCTTTCGGGTTATCTCTAGCTCCAAGGACCTTCACGAAATGCATGGAGGGAGATCTAATGCCTCTGAAAAACAACGGCGTCAGAGTTTTGTCCTACCTGGACAATCTATTAGTTTGCCATCACTGCGCCAAGCGGAGATCGACGAGGTATTCCTAGTGTCTCACCTGTCGAGTCTGGGGTTCACCATAAACCAGGAAAAGAGCTATCTCACCCCCTCGAAGGAGATAGTCTACCTGGGTCTCAGGATAGACTTGGTGAGTTTCCAAGCTTTTCTATCGGTAAAGCGCGTTGGGACAATTTTGAACTGTGTCGCCCTCTTCCAGGCGGAAAGAACGGTTTCAAGCAGATCGTGTTTTCGTCTGTTAGGGCTTATGGGCTCCACGATAGCTATCATACTCTTGGGGTTGTTGCGCATGAGAAAATTCCAAAAATGGCCTGCTTCACAGAACATACGTTCCGGATGCCGGCTCAATCGCAAAGTGCACATT
The DNA here is from genome assembly GCA_028566295.1 of Liobagrus marginatus. Taxonomy (NCBI): domain Eukaryota; kingdom Metazoa; phylum Chordata; class Actinopteri; order Siluriformes; family Amblycipitidae; genus Liobagrus; species Liobagrus marginatus. The sequence goes on from JAOUQX010000040.1 coordinate 7,351,091, forward strand.
TCACCGGAATGTATAGTGGCCCTCCAATACTGGAGGGATCCAGCGTTCCTGGGAACACGTCGCCCATTAGGGGTAGTCACCTTGAGGAAGGCAGTCATGACCGACGCATCTCTCACAGGCTGGGGAGCCGTGTGTGAGGGCAGATCGGTGAGGGGAGTTTGGCCGACTGCACTGCGAGGCGAGCACATTAACTTCCTGGAGCTGATGGCAGTGAAGCTAGCCTTGGAATACTTTACACAGTTCCTCCGCGATCGCCACGTACTGATCAGATCAGACAATACAACGGTGGTGGCGTATATAAATCACCAGGGAGGATTACGCTTGAGCAAACTGCACAAGTTAGCAGAGAGGCTGATTTTATGGAGCAGAGCAAAGCTTTTATAGTTGCGCGCAACATATGTTCCAGGATCAGCAAACACAGGAGCGGATCTTCTCTCCGGGGAACCCAATGTACAGAGATTGGTCACTCCACCCCAGGTGGTGTCAGCGATAAGGCGCAGGTTTGGCCAGGCTGCCGTAGATCTCTTCGCCTCTCACGACAACGCGCAATGCCCTCGTTTCTTTTTCCTAATGCATGACGACGCACCGTTGAGTGTGGATGTACTAGCCCACGAATGGCCAAACGAGCTCCTATATGCATTCCCTCCATTGAGCTTAATCGGCCCACATTGTGGAGGGTTCAAGAACATGGTCACGCTGTGATCCTGATTGTACCCTATTGGCCGGGGAGGCCCTGGATTGCAGAGATAGCACTGCTACCCTGTGGGCCCATTGCGCAGGGACTTCCTCTCGCAGGCATGAGGGGAGATATTTCACCCGGCCCCAGACAGGCTTTCTGTTTGGGTCTGGCCCGTGAGAGGATGATGTTAGCTTCTAACTATTCAATGCGAAGAGCACCAGCCGCACGTTCGCTATACGGCCTTAAGTGGCCGTACAGGAGAGGGACTTGGTTCCATACCGAATCCCCGGTCCCAGACATTTTACATTTTCTACAGGACCTGCTGGATAAGGGCAGAGCATTTTCCACGCTAAAAGTATACTTGGCCACGTAGGACTGGACTCGGGATCAGTGGGTAAGCTCCCTCTGGTTAGCCGGTTCATGAGAGTTGTGAGACGCATGCATCCGGTACCTCGCTCGCTGGCACCATCTTGGGATGTGCCCAGAGTCCTGTCAACCCTTATGAAGCCGCCGTTCGAGCCGTTAGAGGGGATCACTCTAAAGATGTTGTCATTGCTCCGGGAGGGGAGAAAGTAACTTTCTGGACAAATCCGGCTTTCATCCCAAAGACGGACATTAGTTCGAGTCGAGCTATGGAGCTAATATAGTTTTTCGAGGAAAAGCGGCAACATTGTTTCTGTCCGGAATGGGCTTTACGCACGTATGTGCAGCGAACCAAAGGTTTGCGCCAGAGCAATCAGCTCTTTGTGTCGTGGAATGGGGCGCGTGCCGGACAGCCGATCTCTCGCCAGCGTGTCTCGCACTGGATCGTGGAGGCTATTGGTGTGTGTTACGGGAGGTTGAATATTGAGCCACCGTTGGGACTGTGGGCTCATTTGACTAGAGGCATCGCCACATCATGGGCGTTGTTCAAGGGCATTTCGGTGCAGGATATTTGCTCGGCGGCGAGTTGGTCATCGCCACTCATGTTCGGGAGATTCTATCGTCTGGCCGTGACAGCGCCATCTTTGGCACACTCGGTCCTGGAGACGGCCAGCCAGACGAATCGTTTATCTGCAGGGTTGTGATGCACCGTAGCGGACAGGCCACAAGGGTGAGTCACATCCGAAGTTAATGAATAAATAAATAAATAAATAGATGTGTAAATAAAGCACCTCCGCTATATGGGCTTGGGGGCTTGCATAGAGTAGTTTTATGTGTGTACCGTGGTTACTTTGTCTGCGTGTTCGGCATATGAGCAATACGGGAGTAGTCTATATCCACTAATGAGATACCGAGGGAATGTTTGAAAGAGAACTTTAGGTTACTAAAGTAACCCAGGTTCTCTGATAACATGATTGAGGTATCTCACAAATTTGCCCTCCTTGCTGCTTCAGTGGGGAAGGGATGTGCGCGGAATGACACGGCAGCAGGTGGCTGCGGTTTATATACAGGGAGGCGGGACTCCCTGGTCGCTAAGCGACGAGTCTGCCTGGGGCGGCAGACATGGTGTTATTGGTGCTTCCTCAATCGGTCATGCCTGAGGCGTTCCCATAGTGAGATCCCTCACTCGTTATCAGAGAACCGGGATTACGTTAGTAACCTAAAGTTCGTCTCAGCCTCACAACACTTAACGCTTTACAGAGATAAAAATATATTTTACTGACATGATGTTAACACAATTACAGTCACAATTACGTCAAAAATATAATAGTCAAATATATATAACACAATTATAGACAATTATAGTCTCTCAAATGATTTTGTTGACGATTTAAAAGTAAATCCATATTTATCCAGCTTCATAAATATGGCACAATGTTTTCCAAAGAAAAGAGAAACTATGTGACACTTGTTGATCCAATTTAATGCCTCGTATCATCTGAAAGGAAACCAGAGTCATGCAGTGCAACCAGGGGAGACTTACACATATGTGTGGCGCGTCATTGAGGAGGACGAACCCTTGAACAGTGATTCACGATGTCTCACCAGGATGTACCATAGTGCAGTGAATACTCCACGAGACATTGCCTCAGGTCTTGTTGGGCCACTTCTCATCTGCAAAAGCCAGTCCCTCAGCACCAGAAATGTCCAGGTAACTAACAGTTGTATTTTCTTTTCTTCTTTTTTTTTGCTGTAGTACTCACATAACAACTATTATTAATTTATCTAATATAGTCTTAATTACAAGGTAGTTTAATTTTTCAGCTGAGAGCAGACAAAGAACAGCATGCTATGTTTGCAGTTTTTGATGAAAACAAGAGTTGGTACCTAAATGAGAATATGCTTACCTACTGTGGAGACCCAAAAAATATAAAACCGGATGATCCTGAGTTCTATAAATCAAATGTGATGCACTGTAAGTAGATTCATATGCACAGGAACTGCATTTTTGTTTATCAGTTTAATTATGGATCATTATAATTTAATCATCTTTTACAGCAATAAATGGTTATGTGTATGAAAGTGGCCAAGTCCTGGGGTTTTGCAATGGTGAGATTGCAACTTGGCATGTCTCCAGTGTTGGGGAACAAGATGACATTCAAACAGCCACATTTTATGGACACACATTTGAACTGAATAACAGAGAGGAAGATATCCTCAGTCTGTTTCCGATGACAGGAGAGACAATTACCATGAACATGGCTAATGTTGGTCAGTATGCCTGTAATAAATGATGTAAAATATAATATGTAAAGAACAATTTATAGCAAGAAACCCAACATTCTTGTGAATACTCTAGTGTAAATGCTGTTTATATGGGTTTTCAAAAATTGCCTAATTATTTTATGCAGTATGCAATGAATTGGAAATTGATGGTTATGTACTCTAACACATTTTTCTTTTCATGATTCTCTTCTATTCTTATTATTAAGGAGTTTGGCTCATGGCATCACTGAACACACATGAGACCCAAAAAGGTTTACGAGTAAAGTTTAATGATGTTGAATGCTTTAGGGATTACATTGTGGAAGAATCTTATACTTATGAGGATTACGCGCCGGAGACCTTCAGTGTGTGGAAACCCATAAATGAGACAGCGTTACAAAAGGAGAAATTACAACGAAAGCAAACTACAACTGCTGAAATTGATCCAGACTCTGATGATTATGCATTACTTCTTGGTATAAGGTCACAGAAGAACAAGGGAGAAAATGATATGGAGCATTTAAACCTTGCTCTATTAGATACTAATGATGATGAGATCCAGTCCACTGATATAATCCAAAACAAAACTCATTTGGGTTTTGATTTTGATGATAATATCCCTACAGCAAAAGCTGTTCAAAATGAAAGCACAACAGCTTCTTCGAATGGATTATCTTTGGAATCGGCATTAGCTGACTCCATTATAAACACTAGCGCTAACAGTACTAATACCACTAATATCTCACTTCCACAACATGTTGAAGGTGAAGGTGCCTCAGAGAGCAGACAAAACATGTCATTAGTATCAGAAAACAGAAGGCCGTTGCTATCAACCGAAACATCAAAGACTCCTAAAGAGAATGTGACAGAGAAACAGATCCAGGAATTCTCTTCCCTAAGCTCTGTGCCAAGGGACAACATATTTATTTACAACCTACCTACTCTCAACTCTCATATTAGCACTACAGATGTTGAAGATATGAAAGATTATGTGTTATTGGATCATGGTGAACAGATAGAAACAAATATCCATGAGCATTTAGTTGAGTACATCATCTCACCTACAGAACATCCTAGCAACACCATTGTGGAAAAGCTGGATAGTACCACTCAGACCACAGGACTTAAGAATGACCAGGAATTAAATAATACAAATATGAACTCAGAATCATTGTATGAAAAAAGTGAAGATTTGAATAACACCATTCAAGAATTGAATGGCACCCATGTGGACTATGAACTTTCAATTCAGGGAGACAAAGACTTAAATGCCACCCAAGTGGAATATGAACTTTCAGTACAGGAAGATAAAGAATTAAATACCACCCAAGCTGACAACAAACCTTCAGTACAGGAAGACAAAGAATTAAATACCACCCAAGTGGAATATGCACTTTCAGCACAGGAAGATAAAGAATTAACTACCACACAAGTGGAATATGAACTTTCAGCACAGGAAGATAAAGAATTAAATACCACCCAAGTGGAATATGCACTTTCAGCACAGGAAGATAAAGAATTAACTACCACACAAGTGGAATATGAACTTTCAGCACAGGAAGATAAAGAATTAAATACCACCCAAGTGGAATATGAACTTTCAGTACTGGAAGATGAAGAATTAAATACCACCCAAGTGGAATATGAACTTTCAGTACAGGAAGACAAAGAATTAAATACCACCCAAGTGGAATATGAATTTTCAGTACTGGAAGATAAAGAATTAAATACCACCCAAGTGGAATATGAACTTTCAGTACAGGAAGATAAAGAATTAAATACCACCCAAGTGGAATATGAACTTTCAGTACACGGAGATAAAGAATTAAATACCACCCAAGTAGAATATGAACTTTCAGTACACGGAGATAAAGAATTAAATACCACCCAAGTAGAATATGAACTTTCAGTACAGGAAGATAAAGAAATAAATGGCATTGACACAGATGCTGAATTTCAATATCAGGACGATAAACAACTAAATAACACAAAAGTGGACTATAAAATTTTAGTAGAAGATGAAGAATTAAATAGCACCCATGTGGACTCTACGTTTTTAGTGCAGGAAAATATCAGACCCACGGGCATAGAAAGTACACTGGAGGACCACCCATATCTTCAAGAACCCAATATCACCAAACTGGACTACGAATTTTCCAACAACACGCCGTATAATTCTGACACATTCTTTGTGGATAAAAGTGCAGCGAGAACACACATGTCACAGAATGTTACATTCTCTTCACAGGTTCCCGCCACTGACTATGCAATAATCAATGAGACAATCAACCCAAAAGTCATTAAACTGTGGGCATCATCAGAAGAGCTCAGTCCAGACAGCCTTCAGAATACTTCCTTTTCTCAAGCCATTTTTAACACTTCATTTCCAGAAAGCAACTCCTCCCACACTGATATCCTACTGCTAAACAGCAGTTCAGAGCAGGTTATACCAGACATTGAAAAAAGTGTTGATGAAGTGGTAATTTATCTAAAGGACAGCAACAACACTATGGCCATTCTTACCACACCTTTGGATACACAGGGGAAGAACTGGAGCTATGAAGGAAAACACGAGCCAGTGCCAATGGAGTTTCCAGATCACATTATTAAGTACATAACAGACAAGCAACCAAATAGTGTAAAAGATGAGAAGAAAAAAATACATCTAAAAAGGGTGATACCAATGAAAGGGTATGGCATGAAGACAAAAAAGAGTAAGGAGTACAAACCGCAAGTTCGTAGTGACATCTCTCCCAGAAGCTTTTCTCCATGGGGTTTTGGTCCTTCACAACTTGCGCCAAGGACTACCAAACCCAACTTTAGTGAAGAAGACATGATACCAAAATCCTTAGTCATAAGCAATCCCAGGAATGACTTTAATGATTATGAAATATATGCTCCTCATGGCCACCAAGATTTTGATGTTGAGAACCTCCCTGAATACAAGGATGAATATGAATATGTTGAATACAGAGACCCATATGGTAAACCAGCTCAAACAGAAACGGATGTACTTGATGAAATAACTAAATATTCATTGCAAATGGCTGGTAGTAAGTCCAGGGTCTACTTCATTACTGCTGAAGAAGTTAACTGGGACTATGCAGGCTATGGACAAAGGTAATCAATATTTTTAACCTCTAACAACCTTTAAAAACTTTGCTTGTCGAATTTATCGCAGACTATTTTTTATTTATCCAAAATGTACAGTTCCTCTGAAATACCGTACTATGCTGAGCATTAATAATACTGATAGTAAAAATATGAATACACATGAAACAAAATTTGACATTTGTAATTTAGCAGTGTACCAATATTTACAAAATGTCATAACCTTAATTCTTGTATATAACTGCATAAAACTATAGGAAATAATAATTATTAATACTCTTATGACTATTGAGTATGGGACGCAAGCGTAGGATTGATCACCCTGTCGCTGGCCGCCTTTGGGGAGGGTGTATAGTGTGAAATGCCGAAACACCCTAGGAACCAAAGGTACACTACTGACGATGCGCTCCCCAAAATTTGCCAGGCTCACTGTTCATGTCCTCTTGGAAGTGCTTGCACAAAGGATAGTAACATCTCATCCTATGTTTTTGGAATTTACAGTATCTCACAAACATTAGTCACCCCTCACATTTTTGTAAATATTTTATTATATAATTTCATGTGACAGCACTGAAGAAATGACGCTACAATGTAAAGTAGTGAGTGTACAGTTTGTATAACAGTGTAACTTTGCTGTCCTCTCAAAATAACTCGACACACAGCCATTAATGTCTGAACTGCTGGCAACAAAATGAGTACACCCCTAAGTGAACATGTCCAACTTGTGCCCAAAGTGTCAATATTTTTTGTGGCCACCATTATTTTCCAGCTCTGCCTTAACCCTCTTGGCCATGGAGTTCACCAGAGCTTCACAGGTTGCCACTGGAATCCTCTTCCACTCCTCCATGATGACATCACGGAGCTGATGGATGTTAGAGACCTTGCGCTCCTCCACCTTTGGTTTGAGGATACCCCACAGATGCTCAATAGGGTTTAGGTCTGGAGACATGCTTGGCCAGTCCATCACCTTTACCCTCAGCTTCTTTAGCAAGGCAGTGGTCGTCTTGTAGGTTTGTTTGGCCCAGTCTCCAAAGGGAGGGTATCATACTCAGCTTCAGTATGTCACAGTACATGTTGGCATTCATGGTTCCCTCAATGAACTGTAGCTCCCAGTGTCGGTAGCACTCATGCAGCCCCCGACCATGACACTCCCACCACCATGCTTGACTGTAGGTAAGACACACTTGTTTTTGTACTCCTCACCTGGTTGACGCCACACACGCTTGACACCATCTGAACCAAATACGTTTATCTTGGTCTCATCAGAACACAGGACATGGTTCTAGCAATCCATGCCCTTAGTCTGCTTTCCTGCTGCAAACTGTTTGCGGCCTTTTTTATGCTTCGTCTTTAGAAGAGGCTTCCTTCTGGATGTAGTGTGGAGTGTATGGTCTGAGCACTGACAGGCTGAACCCCCCCCCCATATATAACACACCTGCTCCCCATTCACAACTGAGACCTTGTAACACTAATGAGTCACATGACCCCACAGAGGGAAAATGTCTAATTAAGCCCAATTTGGACATTTTCATTTTGGGGTGTACTTACTTTTGTTACCAGTAGTTTAGCCATTAATGGCTGTGTGTTGAGTTTGACAGCAAATTTACACTCTTATACAAACTATACACACACTACTTTACATTGTAGCAAAGTTTCATTTCTTCAGTGTTGTCACATGAAATGATATAAAATATTTACTAACCTGTGAGGGCTGTACTCACTTTTTGTGAGATACTGTACAATTTAAAAAAAATAACAAATTGCATGAAACTTTGTAAGACAATAACTGTAAAATTAGAACACCTGGTTCAAGCTTAGATATTTACATTATACTTTGTTTTATTTTTTTGGTTGAGTCACTACCTTATGTCTTTTGCTACTCTTTAAAGAAGGGAAGATAAAGCTTCAGTAAAGGAGAGACCCACCCTGTTCAAGAAAGTGCTGTTCAGGTCCTATTTGGACAGCTCCTTCACAACCCCAGACACTCGTGGAGAAGTCGATGAGCATCTTGGCATCATGGGCCCAGTTATTAAGGCTGAAGTTGATGAAACCATATATGTAAGATCTCTAACTGAACAAAATGTTTAGATTACATTTAAATCGACATTAAAGTCTAATTTGAGTATGTCTTTTCTTTCTAGGTAGTGTTCAGGAACCTTGCCAGCCGCCCGTACTCATTACATGCAAATGGGGTGTCATATAGCAAAAATATGGAGGGGCTGAGTTACGACGATAGCTCACCTTACTGGTACAAATATGATGATGAAGTTCAACCAAATACAACCTTTACATATATTTGGACAGTACATGACAAAGTGGGGCCGTCAAATGGTGAATCTAACTGCCGAATATGGACCTACTACTCGGGCGTAAATCCTGTAAGTTTAAATATGAGCCTGCCTAATTGCTACCATGTAAAGCATTTTAGCATGAAGATAATCTGTGTATTTTGTTTGTGCAGGAAAGAGACATTCATTCTGGACTGATTGGACCTCTTCTGGTTTGTAGGAAGGACACCCTGGCTAAAAATCCAGTAGACACATCAGATTTCATGCTACTTTTTATGACTTTTGATGAGAACAAGAGCTGGTACTATGAGCAAAACTTGGAGATCCTTAAGAAAACCAACAGAAAAGCAACGCTGGACCCAAATTTCAATAACAATATCAAATTTCCTGGTATTTTATTGAAGCTATTAAGTGTTTTTGTTGCAATTGTTGTTAATACTTGAACATTAGTATGAAACAATTAACCAAATCTAGACAAGTATCCAAACAGCTCTATTTTTTCTTCTGTCTTTCTAGCTATCAATGGAATTATATACAGTCTAAAAGGACTCCGCATGTATGCTAAAAAGCTGGTAAACTGGCATTTTATAAACATGGGTTCTCCAAAAGACTTTCACAGTATTCACTTCCATGGCCAAACCTTTCTTAACAAGCATAATGACCCCCATCGTCAGGGAGTGTATCCACTTTTACCAGGTTTGTATTTTTTTCATGTTTTCTGTTGCTTTGCATTATTGAAGTAAATTAATAACCTGGGGCGGCACGATGGTAGAGTGGTTAGCACTCCTGCCTCACAGCAAGAAGGTCATGGGTTTGATTCCTACCCATGGTCTTTCTGTGTAAAGTTTGCATGTTCTCCCTGTGCTTGCAGGTTCCTCCTGCCTCCAAACACATTCAATTGGGCATAGGTGTATTGGCCATAGGAGTGTAAATACTCTACTCTAAATTGTCCATAGGAGTGAATGTGAGTGTGAAAGGTTGTCCGTCTCTAAGTGTTAGCCCTGTGATTAACTGACGATTGTCCAGGGTTGTATTCCGCCTCACTCCCTGAGTTTGCTGGGATAGACTCCAGCACCCCACTACCCTGAACAGGATAAGCGCTAGACAATTAATATTCATATATATTCCATAATATCATAAATCATATACAATATTCAATAATCCTTTTTTTGCATTTCTGGTGCTGTTATGCAGGATGTTTTGCAACTCTGGAGATGTGCCCTTCAAAGCCAGGGCTTTGGATGTTGGAATCTGAGGTTGGAATATCTCAGCAGCGAGGGATGCAGACCTTATTTTTAGTGTTAGACAATGGTAATCAATTTAATCTCTATTTATATTTAAAATATTTTTAATTGAAATAAAAGGTGTTGTTTGCAAAACACTGACATTTTTCCAGATGAACAGTGTGAGAGCAGACTCATTAAAGGGTAAAACTAAAATATAACTTGATCCAAAAAGCAAAAGATTTTAGAAGCAAATCAGTCAAGAAGAATGAGAAATGTGTGTTACAGTACACTACTTATGCAGCACGAGTTCAAGGGGCTGACTAGTGATGACTGAATAGGGAAACTTTCCATTCAGCGATTTGATGTCAGCTTGATACAATTATTGCAAGCAAGCAAGCAATACTTTTTCAAATACTTTACATCACTAGATTGCAAATGAATACTTTCTGTTTTTATGTTACAGTATGTGACCACCCTCTTGGTCTAATTTCTGGAGCTGTTAAAGACAGCCAAATAACAGCATCTAATTCTAGAGGTATTATCGCATTCCTAGTCATTTTGTAATATGTGGCATGATTCACATAGCTTGACAATACCCATTATTAAGAATCTAATTTAAGTTAAATCTAAATTGAAGGCTACTGGCTTCCTAATTTGGCCAGACTGTACAATACAGGAAAATATAATGCATGGAGTACAACACAGCCAGATGAGTGGATTCAGGTATTATCAAATAACATCAGTCTGCAAGTTATTACCCTATTAAGTGCAACGTGTTAGTAAATAATTACAAGAAGATGGTTGGTTTTGCTTTCTAGGTAGACTTCCAACGGCCAGTCGTGATCAGTAAAATAGCCACACAGGGGGCCAAACAACTCTTCACATCCCATTATGTTTTGAACTACACAATCTTTTACAGCACAGACCGCAAAAGATGGAGTTGGTACAAGGGAGACAGCAAAACTTCGAGAAAAGCAAGTAATTCCTTAGTGTCTACTACAATGCATTGCAAAGATATGTTCATTCTGATTTTATTCATTCTGAGTTTTCTTTTGCATTTCCACAGACGTTTGAAGGCAATAAGGAAGCCCATGAAGTGAAGGAAAATATATTTTTCCCACCTATTATTAGCCGTTATGTGAGACTTTACCCCTCACATTCATATAATTATCCAACGGTTCGCATGGAGTTCTACGGCTGTGAGTTAGATGGTAGGTGTGAAATTTTATTGCATCATTTCTAGTTTCATATCAGTGAATACTTATATATGCTATACTCAAGGGCTGAGTATTTTAATATCATTATGGTGCGAGTATTGCGGGTAGTACTTTTGCAGTGCCTGCACGTTTGGTGTGGTATGACAAAAAAGTGACATTTTATACAACTTGTTCTCTCTACTTTTAATAAAGTAGTGAATGTGTGTGTGTGAATGGGTGTCTATCGTGTTAGCCCTGCGATTAACTGCTGATTGTCCAGGGTGTACCCCGCCTTACGGCCTAAGTTAGCTGGGATAGGCTCCAGCGTCCCTACGACCCTGAACAGAATAAGCGCTAGATAATGAATGAATGAATGCTTTCCTTATCACTTACTGTATGTCAACCCACTTGCAACAATCAAACTCTTATGCATTTTTGCAGGGTGTTCTGTACCGTTGGGAATGCAGAACGGATATATAAATGATCATCAGATCACAGCCAGTTCTGTTGCATCTAACTGGTATAATGGCTTCTGGCACCCTTGGTTGGCCCGTCTTGATAAACAAGGATCACGAAATGCTTGGCAAGCCAAGGTAGCTATTTAATTATATTAATTATTTAAATATTAAATAGCACCCATCTTAAATCTGAATCTAGAATTCATTATTGACATTGTGAATGGCCTCCACAGAGTGATGACAATCATCCATGGATTCAGATCGAAATAAAGGATGTCAAGAAAATCACTGGAATTGTTACTCAGGGAGCAAAATCGCTGAAAACAGAGATGTTTGTTACCACTTATACTATCGAGTTTAGTGATGATGGCAAAAAATGGACAAAGTACTCAGATAACGAAGACTATGAAGTAAAGGTACAACATGAACGTATGTAAACAAAACTTTTTTTTGTGTCACTTTACACAGTCGTTTGATTTGATCTGTTAACCTTGTTTTCAGACATTCATGGGAAACTCTGATAACAACAGTCATGTGAAAAATTATATCTACCCTCCAATATTCTCCAGGTTTATCAAAATTATTCCTACAAAATGGCAGAATGCTGCTACCATGAGGATTGAACTATTGGGATGTGATTTTGAATAACAACTGTTCATCTTTGTTTCATGCTTCTTTATTAAGCCCACACATTTTGGATGTAGCTTTTCTATATTTGTATCTAAGGTTTTCATTGATTACTGTGTATTAAAGTCAATACAGAAGAGAGAAAATTGTAGTCTCATTTTTGTGAACTGAAGATAAAACTGAACATCATGCTTTGCTAAAGGATATTATAGAGTATCCTTCAGTCTTCGGAACCCCAGAGCATGTTTATTCTTTAATAAATCATTATTTAGTTCTTAGAATGATCACAATTATATTTGTTTATTGTTTAATCCATAACCTTGTTAGGCTATAAATAACATAATTTAAGACCTAATGTGTTCCATTATTAGAACCTAATAAATAAACAGTTTTATACACATTTAAATAACGTCTTTGGAAAAAATATGCAGTTGGAACTGATTTTACAGTTAAATAGGGTGACTGGCTGCAACATTGGAACGACACCCACTACTCCTTTGTAGTGTGCTTCATCACTAGTATGACGCTATTCGGGATTGAACCCCAGGACGCCCGATAGTTGGGGGAGGGGGCTGTGATTTACACATTATCCTTATGTGTGGGATGCGGAAATATTATTAATACGTTTGACGCTGAGGTTGAAATGTTTAAATGGATAATTAAATATGGATAACCTGTTGATTTTATTTTAAAACACACATTCAGTTGTTTAATTTGATGAAATGATGGGGGAGTCGGAGCGCCCACCAGGGTTCGGTTACGGGAGTGTTACGTTGTGGAGTTGAAAAGTACAGAGGGTTTGAGGGAGTTCTCAAGCCTGGGATTCAGACGCCATTATAGCCCAAGGACTGCCCTTTTCTTTATACGTACCGACCACCACAAAGAAGGATTTCTCCCCTGGAAAATGCATTCAGATTTCATACATCGCTGCTAATTTCTGCAGAGAAGAAAAGTCCAAACCCGGCTTCTGCCATGTTGTCGCGGGATGGTGAGAGTCTGCAGCATCTCTCTCGAGGTGAGGCGACTTTATACGCGCCTGAACTGGACAAACCTTCTGAGGAGAAACTTTCATTCCTTTATACACGACGTTGCTAGCTAGCTTAGCTAACGTTACTCCAGCCTTCACTTAAATTCTAGCCAAACTCTCTCGTAACGGGAGACGAGTGCTAGGAAGGAAATGAATAGTTTTGATACAGCTGTTCTCATATAATGAAATGTTAAAATATGTTTCAAATTAATTAACGAAAGAAGACACACTTACCAACTTAAATCGGGGTTTCATCTAACGTTACTTTTGCAATGGCCACACAAGGTTGCGCTAGAAAGCTTCGTTAGCAAAATTGGCTAACTTGCTAAGCTATTTTAATTATTTCTTTTTAAAAACGGCATAAAAAAGTTAAATTGTTGACCTACACTAGCAAAAGAAATGGGTCGAACCGAGTATTTCTATAAGTACTTTTCAGATTTGCACAAACTATTTTTTTGCAAATGAAATATTCAGATTTGCAATAAGAACAACGTAAACTTCACCCCGACTGAGGAATTGTGCCAAATTTTCCTGCCGTATTTTTTTATAGAGCTAAGTTATAAGGTTTATAGCAGATGTGCTAAAATGAACGCTCTGACCCCAGCGTTCAAATTTGTATGCTGGGATATGCGGAATCAAAGAATTTCACTGTATGTTGTACTGTATGATGTGCATGTGACCAATAAACTCAACTTCAAACTTTACTTTAAAATGATCGCACCCTTCACTCAAACATTACTAATTAGTCAGACACTAATTAGTCTCAGTTCGGTGTCTTACTCGGTGTTTTCATCTATTTATTGTATGGATTGCAAGATGTTTTACAGGGACGCACAGAAATAACAGGTAATTCCTATGCAATATTGTGGCAAGGGTTACTAAATCTTTAAGATTTAAGCACTGTACATAAAATGGCTCATTGGTCATTTCACAAATTTCAAACTCGGGCCTTGTTGGCAAACCCATGAGGTTCCAAACCCTTTCAGAAAGCAATTCATACTTTTTTTTTGTTGTTTAGTTTTGTTTTTTGTCTATCAATAATTGAAGTCACACCAAGTTGAAAATGTCATGCATTATTTTTGTTGCCTTCTCATAATGATATTTTAGGGCAGTTTGAGAACATTTCACCCAAACGTTTTATATGTGATGGAAAAAGGTGTCTACTTCCCTCACTTCACAGAAGGTTACAGACTAGATGAATTAAGGTGCAGAGCAGAGTCCGTCCCTCTGCTGGGTTACTGCGCTACTGCATGGGATATGCTGAGAAACTTGACCGTCTAGAAATGGTTTGGAGTAGAGCCGCTACTCCAGCGTAACAGATACAAGTTAAAGTGGTTTAGACAGTTTACAAGTATGCCCCAGATAGCACTGTAGTAGAAATGTCCTTGTAGATAGAGACCCTGGTTTTGATCCAGGATCTGCTGGAGAGATGAACTGCTCAGCCAACTGCTACGCAATGTTTGGGGTTACAGTTACAGAGGCAGCTTTCTTTATCAAGAGTAATTCTGAGAAATATGTAATGATCCCTATTGGTTTGCATATTAATACAGCACTATGAATTCATTAGCTACACGAACCATTTGAAATTTTCTATAAATCTGTTGATATTGAATAGATAAGGCCTCAATGTAAGCGTCCTAAACATATCTTTCTGTTTCAGGTGCATAACAGGGATTCATGATGAACAGCAGCAAAAATGGCACTGTGCTGGAGTGTTCGGGTGCTTGCGGGGCCATTGTGCTTGAGACTGGTACAATCATAGTTATTGCTTTGCTCATCTGCCTGGGAAATTTGCTAATTGCTGTGACACTTTATAAGAAGCCCTACCTGCTGACACCCAGCAATAAGTTTGTGTTTAGTCTTACCTTGTCCAACCTGCTGCTGTCAGTGCTCACTCTGCCATTTGTGGTAGCCAGCTGTCTGCAACGGGAATGGATGTTTGGGGTGGTATGGTGCAACTTCACAGCCTTACTTTATCTGCTTGTTAGCTCTGCTAGCATGCTCACACTAGGAGCCATTGCCATAGACAGGTGAGTCAGTTGGTTGCATTCTTTTTTTGTAAACCTGAATCCAGTGGATTTGTAAGTTCTGTATGTAGACAAATATAAAAATTGCATAAATGTTAATTTTGTCTTTTTTTATGGAAACCTCTGAATGTATTTTCTAATGATAATTTACATTTTATTAAACAGCCATATTAAAATGATTAATTCATGTATCTCATGTTGACTTGCATGTCTTCAGTGACATTTTATGTGCAACTCTGCTGATGCTACTGTCCATTCTCGACCTTAGGTATTATGCCGTATTGTACCCTATGATCTACCCCATGAAGATCACCGGAAATCGGGCCACAGTGGCCATTGTTTACATTTGGCTTCACTCTTTAGTGGGCTGCTTACCGCCACTCTTTGGTTGGTCAGCGTTTGAATTTGATCACTTCAAGTGGACCTGCACAGCAGCCTGGCATAAGGAAGTTGGCTATACATCCTTCTGGGTCACTTGGTGCTGCTTGCTTCCTCTGGCAGCTATGCTAGTGTGCTACAGTGTTATTTTTCGCGTAGCCCGTATTAAAGCCCGCAAGGTGTATTGTGGGACTGTGGTGGTTGCTCAGGAGGAGTCTGGCACGCAGAAAAACGGTCGCAAAAACTCCAACACTTCCACCTCATCTAGCGGAAGCCGCAAGAGTCTCATTTACTCAGGAAACCAGTGCAAAGCTTTCATTACCATCCTTGTAGTGATAGGGACATTCCTGGCCACCTGGGGCCCCTATGTGGTTGTGATTGGCACTGAGGCGTTGTGGGGAAAAGGTAGTGTTTCTCCACAGCTGGAGACTATAGCATCCTGGCTGTCTTTCACCAGTGCAGTATGCCACCCGTTAATCTATGGACTGTGGAACAAAACCGTGCGCAAGGAGCTGCTGGGCATGTGCTTTGGGGACCGCTACTACAGAGAGCCATTTGTCACACGTCACAGGACGTCAAGACTCTTCAGCATCTCAAACCGGATCACTGGTTAGTCCCCAGGGACGAATAGAGGGTGTACATGTGCATTGTTCATAGTGCTGTGATTAAATGTTTAAATGCATGGAAGGGTAGAAATCTTAAACCTATTGCTTGTTTTAATTGAATGTCTCCTTCAGACTTGGGAATGTCGCCACACCTGACAGCTATGCTAGTTGGAGGAGGACAGCTCTTGGGGCCTGGCAGTAGCACTGGTGATACTGGGTTCAGTTATACTCAAGACTCTGGTATGTATAACACACAGACTGTACTTACCTACAACTCCCACATTAATTGTAGTCAAATTATTAATTCATTCATTGTCTAGTGCTTTTCCTGTTCAGGGGTGCTGGATCCTATCACAGCTAACTTGGGGCATGAGGCAGGGCACACCCAAGGACAATCGGCAGTTAATTGCAGGGCTAACACACAGACAACCATTCACTCTTATGTACAATTTAGAGTAGCCGATTCACCTATGCCTAATCGCGTTTGTTTGGAGGTGGGAGGAAACCAGAGTACGCAGCGAGAACATGCATACTCCATACAGAAAGACCCTGGGTGGGACTCGAACCTATAACCTTACTGCGAGGCAGGAGTGCCAACCACTCTGCCACTATGTTGTAGTGAAATTAATGTTTATTTTTAACCCATACTGGAAAGTATGATTAGTGGTGATTTTTTTTACTACTTAATGTTGACTATACTGCTGCCTGTAATAGTTAAGGTATTTGATTGATTTTTATCGTTTTTGTACTTCAGCTACAGACATCATGCTGCTGGATAACTACTCCTCTGATGCGTCTCATTTGACAAACTGCAATGGCTTCAAAAGAAGAAGCTCTGTCACATTTGAGGACCAAGTGGAACAAACTCATAAAAGTATTGAAATTTTTTTTTATACATGATCCTTAATAAGTGTATATAGCAAGCCATATCTTACTTATAATTACCCATAATCCTTATCCAGGTGACTTCCCAACAGTCCAAATTACTGCTGATGTCCATAAGTCCCTTGACAGCTTTGCATCCTGTCTGGCAAAGGCCATAGAGAATGATGCCAAGCTGCAGCTGTTTGGGGAGAGCACACCAGTTCCTAGCAGCTTATTTATGGTACGAAACATACAAAGAGGACCACGGCATCTAGATGGACAGAGACTTAGGATGGAGAGCATTGATGAAGGAATAGTCAAAGATGATAATGAAGAACATGGCCATGATGATTCTGTCTGATTTATACACTGCACTTTAAGTACAGTATATAGCTGTTACACTGTACTATGCTGCCTGATTTGGTACAGAGTCTGCTAGTGGTACACATTCATCCATTTAAACTTGTTGCTTAGTGTTTATGTAATCGATAAACATAGGAACCATGAGTTGGTTTCAGACCTGGCTTAAGGAATAGAGGCCCCTTTTATGGCAAAGTGGGGAGATATTTGGCCATAATATTTAGCTGTTTGTGTACAGGTGCTACTGAAAATACGTACAACTTAAAGAAACTTGTAATTACTTTTAAATAATTTTCTTTCCTTTTGCGAAGAAGCCAAAACCACTATAGAGAGTAACTGTGCCATGGTTGTTGAACAATTAGTGTTGGAGCCTTGTAATATGTTTATTATAAATATTATGCTATATGTTTCCTTTGTAGAACTGATTTTTTTATGCAGATGGCAGATTAATCTTGTATCCCTGTTTTTAATGCAGAGAAAGATATCTGGTGACATTTTGCCATGTTTCTGATGTGTTATGAAAAAAACAACAGTGCATTATATTCAGTTAGGAACAGTATTTTATATTCTAGTACTCATTATTAATCCGTGAAGTCTTATCTAGCTGTATGCCTCCTGTAATTTGATGCCTTTGCTGAAACAGCATGCAACTCATTGCATTAGGAAGATCTCCAGTAGTATTTAAATACAAGAAAAGCAGTGTGGTGTCTTCTTAGTACAATTGCACTTAAATGTTATACGTTGCCTTGAGGTCATGTTTTCTACTGCTATTGTTAGGATGAGGAAAATGTTCCGCTGACCTCAAATGTTTAAGTGAAACAGAACCGTTTTATTCTTAGAATTCCTGTGGAATGTTTAATACCAAAGTCAATAATAATTGCGCTGTATATGGTAATGAGAAAAGTTATAATTTACCATAGAACACAAACTCCAGGGATTTCTGGTAGTGGTTTATTACCATCCCAGTGATTGCGGATCCTTTTGTATGAATAAAATCATTTAAAAGCTACTATTCCATGTCCGTAATGTTCACAGCACATTCTATACTATAAATATTCATATTCTTAAGAGCCAATAGCAAAAACATTTCTTAATTCTGAAACAGATGGCTGAACAGGAGATGGTTCACATTCCTGAATGGTGTGCAATGCCTGATTTAAAGCAACACCGAGAAGGAAGTAGTGAGCGAGAGCCATTTCGTCTAATTCCCTGTAATCGGTTTCCTTTTAGAGCACTTTGGCCCCCAGCTGCCGCTAACAGAAAAACACTTTATGCATGGCTCTGCCCTCTATCGCTGAGAAGAACCACTTAAAAAAAAAACCGGTGAACAGAACATTTCATTCAGAGGGCTTCTTTAAAAACCTACCCACTCTCATGCCTAATTCACAGCCGCCGAGCATCAGTAAATCCATCTCTACAGCTCAACAATGTAGTCTTTTTCATTTTAAAACCTTATGAACAACTTGATTGTATAAGAGGTGAAACAAAGAAACAACAAATGAGAATTTATATTTGAAGAAGAAATGCAGTCTTAAACAACCCAAAAAATGATAAATGTAGCAATCCTTTTTTAAAGAAAAAGGTAAAGCATGATTTTGTATGCCATGCATCACTCCAGGTCTACAAAACTAGAAATTTTCACACATTTAACACTGTTTAAAACTAGACCAAAAAAATATTGCATTTTAAACATTCTCAAGCACATATGTCACATTTTATATATTATATTTTTATATATGGAAATTTATTCATCTTTCCTCATAGATCTGATTTACTCCTTTGTTAAGTAATCAGTAGAACAGTCTTCTAAGGTTTGAAACACATGAATACTACAAATGGATGTTACAAGGGAATATCCCACACTGCCTGTACAAATCGCAAATGTTTAACTGCTTTAAAGCAAATGACGCTGGTTGTGTTGTGGCTTTAATCTAGGCACAGCTACTGCTCGTCTTCGTTCTCTTGTCCAGAACCCTCGGATCGGTCTGAGAATTAAAGGGAGAGACACAAATTAAACAGTGTTCCTCAATTAGCTAAATGTTGGTTATAGGTTGTGTTTATTTGTATTTCCATACTGAGTGCCACTTTTAGTTCATACATCTGCGTGCGCATTTACATGTACATCAGGGGGCTCGCACAAGCTTACGCATTTCTAAGTGCACCTTACATCATTAAATGTAATCTGAAGTAAAGCATTTCTAAAGTTTATGAAAAATAATTTGTATTGATCAGGTTTAGCAATTTAGCCATGTTAAGGCACTTAAGTTTACAGAATGTTTAAAAGTCCCCAATTTTTAAAATCACTTAACAGCAGATGAATTTGTTTTGCCTTAGCTGTTTATATTTTATCCCTGTAAGTCACTGTGCAGCTATTATTAAAAGGAATTACAGCATGTACAGAGCTTTACACTTAATATATTATTGTACTTTATAGTATTGTGTAAGACTTGTACTTATTCACTTAGACTCGCTGTTCAGTGCAAGCTTTTTATCATCCAGTTTAAGAAATTAACAAGTCTAATATGTTTAAACTGAGTCTCTAGCTGGGACCGGAGTACAGTAAGAGTCTATAGGGGAAAAAAATAAATGCAACGTGAGAAAATGTGCTTATTTTTTACACTTCAAATGTACCTTGAACAGTATTAGCGGACATCTACATTTTATTTACATAACTGACCTGTGTTTCTAGGACATGGTTGCCCATGAGCCCCCCTCGCTGTATCAAGATGTAAAGATGCAGACACAAAAAAACTGCTACTGCAGAAGTACAAATTACCCTTTAGTCCCATAGCTGGAACCAAAGAAAAAGACAAGCCTCTGGACGTTGGTACTTAAATAGTGTGAAAAGTGAAGTTGACCTGTTCTGAGGTGATTGAGTGAAGCCAGCATTCGGAGCATGAACGAGGCAGGGACAGTAATGGTGTTTCTCGTCTCTTCCAGCATGAGTTCATTACGAGCTATAACCTAGAACAGAATCACACCACATATCAGGATCCATGCTCCAGTGAGTAGTTAAATTAGCATAAAGTTTAAACTATTTTGCATCTCATGTTCCATTGGATGAGTGGCACATCTAGTGATTCTGAGGCAAAAAAGCTGCATGCGAAGCAAGTCTTCACCTCAGGCCAGTAATTGTTACTTTACAGAGGTGCGTTAAGCTCTAGTGCCCTCTAGTGCACCTATAAATATAACCACTAGTCTGTAGAATACGAGTTCTTACACATAAGCTTGTTCTTAATACAGTGGTACCCTGCTTATCGACTTTAATCCGTTCCTTAAAACTGGTCGAAATACGAATAGGTCGAAGAGCGAATGTAATCCCATAAGAAATAATGAAAACCCAATTAATCCGTTCCCGACCTCCACCGACGTCACACAATAGGACTGTGGCCTGGACGGCCGCTACAGACTGTGCGTGTATTGGCCGCTCACATAGCGCATTTGCACTGCGTCACACGCATCACACTCAATCTCACACACCTGCATGCACTCAGGAAAGAGTCGGCGTGGGTTATTGTTTGGTAAAGGTATAGCCACTGTGATCATACGCAATGTTCCCTCTAATTTTTCATGTGTCTGGGCATACACACAAGCTTCCTGAGCACACTGAGGACCACTGTGAGCAACATCAGATGTGTACGCTGTGACCACAGACTCGAAGAAAAAAAAATCTCACCCAATTTCACCGCTTGTTCTTCTATTTGCATATACTACGACAGCCATTCTATCTAAAAAAAACCGCATTTCTTTTTTACTTTGGCCGTTCGTTTCGCCATGATAAGGGGTTAGCATTTGCTAACCGCACTGTTGCTACCTGCACTTATTGGCAGGGCACAGAAGCAAGCACTGTCAATGCTATGATTGGCTGCATAGCGTAAGTGAACCTTATCGTATCATTGGCTGAACACCGGTCACTGAGTTGCAATGCAAAATGGCACAGAAAACAATATTATTGGGCAAATTAATTAGATTAGATTAGGTCTAATATTTGATATTATTTAATACGTTTATATTGAATTTTATTTTATGCGCTG
>JAOUQX010000040.1:7375351-7385725 GCA_028566295.1 Liobagrus marginatus
AGATGCTCTCTCCACGAAGGCTGAGGCGAGACTGGGAAGATCCTTTCCCTCGCTTCACGTGGGTCGGGGTAAAAAACGGTCGATAAGCGGGCATTTGGTCGTTCAGCGAGCGCAAATTTCGGTCGAAAAACTGTCTGAGTTGTCTGCTGTTTGTATTATTTTCTATGATTAAAAGTTACAGGGTTATGGTACATCAATTATTAATTTCGTTATTTGTTCATGTGCCTGTGTATGGGGAACGTTCTACATAAACCATCTATCCATCCATCTATTTTCTGTACAACCTATCCTAAAAAGAGTAGGATGTGTTTGGACTGGGGGGTACACATGCAGGGTAGCGCCAGGAACCTCCAAAACCTAGCAAAGTGCGAACATGCTGACCACCAAGAGACTGTGTCCCCTTATCTACCTGATCGAAACGTATTAATATACATGTATTTGTAAATGAGTTACTTTCTTGCACCTATCACAAGCAGAAAGAAGCAAAGAAGCTGTACTTTACCTCTTCAGCAAGGTCTCTGTTAAATGAAGGCGACTGCTCAAGTGGAGACCAGATTTTGATGTCATAGTCAATTCCAGATGAGGCAAGAACTGGCAAGAGACAAAGACAACAATTCTTACTGAATTCCTCCTGGCCTGTTTTCAGAAGAGCATCAAGATACTCACTTGGGTCGTAAGGGTGAGGCTGCAGACAGTTAACTACATGATTATCAGCTTCCAGGAGCATCAGGTGCTCTCCTGTACGTCTGTCCCAGATGAAAATATGGCCACAGTCTGAGCCACTCATGACAAAGTTATTTCCCCAGAAGCACGATTCTTTTATCTACACTTGCAAAGATAAAAATGAGAGTTGAATTAGAACTGTTGTCCACATAATCAACAATAGAGATTTTATTTCTATCAGCTGGCAGTTATTAGTTTTTCTTGTGCAGCAATGTACAGTAGCGCACCATGGTCCTGGAGTTACGGTGGCCCTTGTACATCATTTTGATTGCAGGGCGTCTAATGTTTTGGGTCTCGCTCTCCTCCATCTCGCGCCTTTCTTTTCTCCTGCGCAAGAGTTCCTGGATACGAGCTGCTGCTGAACGCCTGGATAGAGAATAAATATAAACTCTATTGATGTAATGGAAGCGTACAGCATTCTAATGGCACTAAAATAGTGATCAAGGCAAAATGGGCTATCACTTTTAGATCAATTATGATGTCTTCACAAAATAGTGACAAAATCACTGCAATGGTGTTTAAATAAATACCATTTCTGCTCATGCTGTAGCAGTATTGGTGCGAAGTGTACCAGATGCATTGATTAGATACGAGGCTCATTTCCATACACATGCATAGCACTCATTTGCCAGGTTAGTCACTTACTGAAGTATCATTATCTATACATTTTATAACACAAGCAAATAAGGTTAAAGTCCTTGTAAAAACAAAACATTTGCAATTCCACACCACCTATATATATACACATTATATATATATACACACATACACACATACACGCACGCACGCACGCACGCACGGGTATATAAACATGGTTAATATATGCTAAGAAAAAAGCACTATAATTTTCACTTCTTATAGTTAGACTGTTTTAGAAATGAGCAATACCTGATAATCCTATCACCTATTGCAGAGCCTCTGAAATTAAACCTAATGAGAAAAACAAATTAAAAAAAAAAAAAAAAAAATTCCTACCCAGAAAGCATACATAACCTCTCTGACAATATTCTCTTAGGTTAAACCCAATCATACAACTAAATTATAAACCTGAACAATGCGTGAATTTTTACACATTTTTAGAGACATCACGTGTATGAAAAAGTAGGCTGTGCTTTATAACAAGTCCTTCAGAGCAGCAGCTTTCAGAATTGTACTTTAGCCAGGTTCTAAGTACTAAAAGCCCATACATACCTTTGTCCTTGTGCTCCTCTGTACCTGGCTGAGGGGATGAGAATTGGATCATCATCGCTGTCATCTGAGTCCTGGTTATTACGTGAGGTTTGAGTGGAACCCTGAGTAGTACCCTCCCCCCCTGGTTCAGTCCTTTTGCACCCCTCTGCTGCTGGGAGATTATCTGAAATGGCAGAGTCTTGTAACGGTGCGCTTCTCTGAGTGCTTCCTGATGCCCTCTCAGCACCACTCTCTGAGCTCTCTCTCACCTCTGGCACAGACTCTGTTAATGCTGCAGAAGAAAAGCATTGGCAAAGATAGTGATCATGCAAGTTCATGGTTGTAGGAGAAGAAAGAAGACAGAAGCTACTCTTAGAATGAAGCTGTTATTAGTACAGTGGAACCTCGTGTTACGAATTTAATCCGTTCCGGAACTTTACTCGTAAGGTGAAAAGTTCATATCCCAATACAAATTTTCCCATAAGAATGAACAGAAACTTCAGTAATTCGTTCTGGACAACCAAAAATATTACTTTAAAAATAAAAATAAAGCCAATATTCACTAATATTATTTACTTTTAACATGCTATATTGAAATTATACCATATAAAAAACATAAGAGAGGAGAACATTATCTTTACTGGGTACTTTACCTTTGAGAAGACTCGCTACTCGCTGTTACAGTGTCCACTACGATATAATAAGCACAATTGTAAGAGCTGCGTTGCTGGATCCAAGAGAGGATTGGAGTCCGTGGAAAACTCAGGGAAAGGCGCTAGTGGAACGATAGCGCGGTTAGCGCAACTAGCGCGGTGCGTAAGTCGTTATTACTAACGGGGGCGATTTAACCAACAAATAGCGGCTGGTTAGGTCGGTAATATAACCAAATAAGGTGGCGTTAAGAGGTTTAGCAGAAAGGTGAACAGAGATTGGTATGATCGGTGAACGAATAATACTTCGCAACGGGTAAACAGAAGTGTTAGGTTTAAATAGGTTGTGACCCGGAAGTGAGGCACTGCGGTCGAGGCGTGAAACGGAAGTGAACATTCTAGAACTCCGGCGACGTTACGGTCGTTTCCCGAAGTTTTGTTCGTAAACAGGGGCAAAATTTTTGACGAGCTGCGATTCGTAACCTGAATTTTACGTATGCCGGGGCGTTCGTAACCAGAGGTTCCACTGTATAGTCTAATGCTGATGCTGCTGGAATCATGGCTCACCCCGTTCTGTCCTTACTCCTGGAGGCTGCTGATTCACCTTTGATTGAGCAGGCCTTTGTCCTCCACTGCCACTTCTGGAGCCTGATGCGAGATTACTCCTGTACATGGATGCAAAGTAAGATTTATGACAAATTTGGTAAATTACAAACAAATAACCCAATGTTTATAGTTATTGTCATTAAATTGTAGACACATTTTTATAAAAGAAAGTTTTTTAGTCAGAAACTATGAGGGACACTGATTTAAACAGGTGTGATGCTTATCTGATCGCTCACCATTCATCCGTAAAGTCTAATTTAATGGTGCTGGTGGTGGTGCCCTCTGTGCTATAATGCAGGCTCAGGACAGGCTCAGGTGTGCTTGCTGATGCAGTTACTCGCCCATTGCCAGAGCCTGCTTCTCCAGTCACATTGTCACTTCCAGCTCCATCTTCAGAAGTTGACGTTAAAGAGCGAGCTCCACTGTCCTCTGCAGAAGCAGGATGTGAGGAGATGTTTTCACTGCTATCTTCTGCAGCAGCAGCACGAAGTAAGGAGATGTTTTCACTGCTATCTTCTGCAGCAGCAGAATTTGATATGGAGCTTTCAGTGCCACCTTCAGTACAAGCCTGGGTGATACTTGCACTCGGAGCACAGCAAACATTCACTGATACTTCAGTACTTCCTGAAATGGAGAACAAAGTCTATATAATGGAGTCTAAGGATTACCAAAATTCTTTTAGAACTGCAGCTATGAACATGAACAAGATAACATTGAATAACTAAGAGGGCAATCGGTTCAATTGTACAACTCTAATTCCAAGAACGTTGGGACGCTGTGTAAAATGTACATTAAAACAGAATGCAATGATTTGCAAATTTCATAAACTCGTATTTTTTTCACGATAGAGCACAGAATAGAAAATGAGAAACTGTATCATTGTAAATTGAAAGAGGCGTATGTTTACCACAGTGTAGCATCCCCTCTTCTTTTAACAACAATCTGTACACATCTGGGAACTGAATAAACCAGTTTCTGGAGTTTTCAGAGATAAATGTTGTCCCATCCTTGCTTGGATGCTAGAGGATTCTGACTGTTCAACACTCCTGTGTCTTCTTTTACATATTTTTTTCGTTTCAAAATGCGCCAAATATTATTTTAATTGGTGAAAGGCATGGCTTCGTAGATGAAAAGACTGCATTCTGCATTCATTGCATTCTGTTTTAATGTAGCTTTTACACAGCATCCTACTTTTTGGGGGAATTTGGGTTGTACACATTACATATACAATGATCACAGTCATTTGATTTAGAAAGTCACAGAACCATCACCATGGTAAAAGTTTGGATGAGAGAACAGAGCCAAATTGCGATAAAATCATTACTGTCATTGTGTCAACAAACCGAATGAGAACCTTACAGTTTCTAGCAACGTGTTGTAGTAAGATGTGGAAAGGAGCAGTTTAGGGAAATCATAACAGCCTCAAGCCGTATGCACTAGTGTTGTCACTATACTGGAATTTCTATCTTTTTTTTTTTGATACCTTGAAAAATATCAATATTCGATACCGTTTTTCAATACCACGGAAAAAAAACTGCCATAACATTAAGATAGAAAATGCTTTGTTTTTTTTTTTATTTAAAGTTAAATATCTTACAAATCTAGAGCATGACAATGAGGTATAAGAGAATGTCAGATTTTCATAAACGTATATTTCGTTTTAGATCGTACGTTTAAAATGAACTGAACTATATAAATATCCTTAACCCTATCTTAGAACTTAAGTTAATGGCAATAGATATTTGTTAACATTAACACATGAATTAACAATGAAAAGATACTTCTAAAACATGTATTAATCTGATTTGAACAGGAGTTAACATGTACCATTGTGTTTTTATTAACTGATGTTATCAAATATTAATAAATACTGTAACTAATGTATTGCTAATTGTTCATTTTAATCTATTAACCAGCATTAATGAACAATTAGCAATACATTAGTTACAGTGCGTCAGGCTGGCCACTTGCGCGTCGACTCTGAAGTGGCGGTCGGGGGTTTACCAGCCACAGTGGGCATAGTTTTAACCCAAGGACTAGCGGGGGGTGGGTTATTCTGCCATGGCGCGTGGCGGGGCCTCTCCCTGTTCTGGTGGGGATTCCGTACTGTGTCAGGGAAGTTCAACAAACGTGCAGGAGATGCCTGACGTGTGGCGGCCTTCCTGGAGAGACATACTGTAGCTTCATCCTTTCTTCTTGTAGTCATAGCGCTGCTGCATTAAGCCAACGGCGGGACCAAAGAGTGCCCGGCCAGGTTCGATCGGGGCACCCGCGATGCGCCTTTTCTCACTTTCAGGGAGAATTGACAGGTTAAGCCATAGAGCGTGCTCTCCCACCACTGAAAGAGCCACGGAGCGCCCGCAGGCTTGAACGGCCTGGCATGAGATCGTTGACCGTGAAAATCTCTTACCACAAGCTGGGGGAGGGAACACCCTTGTCCAGCTGCTGGCCCAAATTGTCCAGAATCTTGGCTTGGTACACGGAGAGGAGAGAAGACACGGTTAGGGCCCTCACAGCAAGGGCCGGGGACTTGTAGGCGGCCTGGTGAACAGAGGCAGAAAACGGTCCATTTTGTTGGGCAAAAATGGCCTAGATGGAGCGAGCAGCCCACCGCAGCCGGGATTAAGGTGCCTGGCTATAGTCGGCTCAATAGCGGGAGAGTCACCCATGCCGAGCGCGCCATATCCTTGACCGCGAGACTCGTGAGACCGTGTCCACGAGGTCCAGCGGCCCGCCCCAATTGTGCCTCATGTGATTCGCGCACGCTTGGAGGACAGGAAAGAGTTGTTTCCTCGGGCCTCGGGAGGTGGTCCCAGCAGATTCCAGTCATGAACATCCCTTTCCTGGTCGGTGGCACTCTGCGGGGCCGGCCACTCAATGCTGAACCGAGCGGCCGCCCGTTCGCACACCACTACCGGGGGCGCTAGCCAGGGGCACACCAGAGGGCGGGAAGGCCTCCTCGTCTTCAAAGACCGCTAGAAGGCCCGCATTATGCTCGTCACCCGAACCGGCCGCTTCTTCGGCGCACGGGAGGTTTTCCATGAAGATGTCCTCGTCAGGAAAAGCTTGATTGGGCTGACCAGGCCAGCTGAGCAACGCTGCGCTCCGGGAGGCCCCGGGTAGCGTGTCGTCATCACCATGTCCCCCAGCCGAGACTGAATAACCAAGCTCGACGCACTGGGTCGCGGGAACTTTGAGACAGCGCCAAAGAAGCTTGAATGGTCGCAGTTCTCGGGGTTCAAGACCGCTTCTTCCCGGGCAGGCCCGTGAAGTGCAGCTCCCGAGAGCCTTAAACTCCGACATCCTTAAAGCGAGAGCGAGAGCCTTAAAGCGACATCTCGGCGAAAACCGGAGATAGTTCCGTGGTGGGCAGCCATGGAAAAAGGAGGAGCAGGTGAAAATAGGCACTGAGCGTGGGCAGCTCAGTATGCAAACACAGCTCTTACTTTTGTCGAATAAATACGGTTACGTCTGGCGGAGGCTGATCAGTCGATATGTCCTCCTGCAGACACACAAGTGAGCGCTGATAAACCAACCAACCAGAACTGTGGTGCGCAGAGATCATGAGAAGCAAAAAAAGATAATGGATGATAGTGACGTGCGCAGGCCTTTTAACATTTTAGGTAAGGTGGCGTGGCCTTACCCGGCATAGGCTGCACGCATCTGTCTGTCTAGCCAGACTTGGTGCAATTGGATGCTGCTACAGAGGTCAGGTGCAGAAGCCCTTCCCATAGGTGGATCTTGAACAAAGGATTATGAAAGAGAACCTCACCAAACGACATGAGGACACTCATATCAGCAACAATACTGAGCCATCTGGGTTAATGTTACAAGAGCAGTTACCAACCTCTCAGAATACTTTATACAAGTCAGAATGTCTGTCTTTCAGACATGAGTACATGTCAAGGTGAGTGCGCTACCGCTGTGCCACTCCGCCGACGCTATGATATTTTTTAACCAAAGCCGGTCGCGGTTCCACCCTCAGCATCTTACCACTAACGCTATTTAAACGGAGCGAATGAGATGAGACAGGCACTGCGGTCACGTGTAGTGTGTGGCAACTCGCTGTTGGAGCAAAGGGAGAGAGTGAATGCGCCAAAGCTAGGCTAGTATCGGTTTATCAAGACTTCGGGAAATGAGTATTGGTACCATCTCATATATTTCAGTATCGATATGTATCGAAATTTGTGTCGATATGCATCAAAAAATTGTCAACACTAGTAGGCGCAATGCAACATTTAAAGATTTCAGTTGGCGGAAAAAAGTACTGGTAAGTAAGAACACTTACACACAGGATCAGCTAAAACATCAGCATGAGATTAATTGAAAAATCAGCTGTGAAAAATGGCATCAAGTCGTACGAGGATAAACATAATAATAAAATAGATGAATAGAATAAAATATTAAAAATTATTATTAAGGATAATTAAGCCTTTTACCGGTACTTAAACCATAACTTCAAAATGGATTTTAATAGAACAGCTAATATCTGAAATCTGATATGCTGATGGCATGAAAAAAACATACACAGGGACAGGGAAAAACAGCTGAATGAAGTGAAAGAAAGGAAAGGAAGAGGTGAAGTGACGCACCAGGCTGCTCATCCAGGGTCATAGATCCAAGCTGTTGGTTTACTGCAGACGATGGGGAATCTGGAACACAGACAAGACTTGCTAAATGAGCAAATGAAAAACTGAGCCAAGAAAGTATGAAACTGGTGTCAATTCTACTGGTCTACCACACATAGCCATCATACTGCAGCACAAGCAGAATCCTGCATAAAACAGCTACTGATCCAAAGTGAATGCTTTAGATCCATCCACAACATAAGAGAAGATGCTTAACAGCAGGCCATCAGTCGATGTCTGTGAGGAAGCCTTTAGTATAGCAGCAGAACAAAGCAAAAATGTAATGCTACAATACAGTTTGGTCTAACATGTTAAAGACTAGCAACATATCAGGAACAACAGTTTTGAAGAGCATTACTGACATTTTAATAGCCATAACTTACTCAAGGTGCAACTTTAACATTTTCTGAAGTTTCTATATTCTAATTTCCACCGCAGGTGAATTTTACAGAAACCTCGTATATAAAATAAAATGCACAAATACACTTCCTATAAAGAAAAAAAAAGTCACCTCCTACCTACATTTTATTTGCTTAAAATCATCCACAATATATTTGTAGGATGATCATAGCAGAGGCACTACTGAACAGGGGGTCATACTGGTTAATAATAGTTAGTAATTAGTTTATTCTAACCCCAATCAATCTATTTCTGGTTTGTGGGTTTATTTACATAGCTTTTAAATAATGACAGCAGATTAACCACAAAAGCCTAACTGAAGCACTCAAGGCAGCAAAACTGAACAAATTGTATTCTTAGTGCACAATGTGATCATATCCACATATTTCTGGCCAACTGAATGGTGTTGGGTTGTGTTACAGGCTTACCGAGACTGAAAGACTTTTTTCCAAATACTGAGGGCCATTCACAATTATTTATCCTGTAACCCAGCAGCAAACTAAAAACATATTCTTGCAAAGGCATGGATGGCATTTGAGGCTGGACTTAATAGCTTTAAAATGATGGAAGTGCATTAAAGAAGCACCTGGGAAAAACAGATCACATCTCTTAGTCTATCGAAAGAGCTGCACACAATAGGAATCGAAATGATTGGCATGCAAAAAAAAACAAAACGGCAGCCTCAGATTTTTTCATTTGCTGACAGATTACAAATACACTCACATAAATGAAAGAATCCCAAACCTAATCCAAAGGTACCAATGTTAACGTATCAATAATAGAGTTCTGTAATTGTGTGATATTTATGATTCATCCATTCATGTGGTAGCTCAGTGGTTAAGATGTTGGACTGCTGATCAAAAGTCCGTTTGATTTCCAGCACCACCAAACTGCCACTGCTGAGCCCCTGAGCAAGACACTTAACTCTCAACTGCTCAGTTTGATAAATGAGATAAATGTAATTCACTCTAGATATAGGTTTCTGCTAAATGCAAGAAATGTAAATGTAAGTAGAAGCAGTCCTCAAAAATGATATAGTTAGGCAGCAAATCAGAGCCATTAAAGGAAAAAAAAAGCTATCATAGGTGTGAAATGTTAGCTGGAAAGGGGCTGCAGCAAGGAACGGTTCATAGCTAGCTAATGAACATGAAGTATAACCTGCTTGTGGGTGGGTCTGTGCATCAGGACCCTGGGTTCGGCTGTCTGAAGCCTGAGAGACAGAATGCTGGCCTTGCCCAGGGGGGTCAGCCAAAAGCAGCAGCCTCTCCAAACGCCTACACACTAAACTTACCGGGAGCCTGCGGGGACCATATTCTGACAGAAAAGCAAAGACAAAAAGATAAGGAAATATGAAGGGAAGACAAAAGCAGTGCAGAGAAAGGGCAGAAAAAGGCCAAATTATAGATAAGAGGCACAGGAGACTAGCAAAATGCGAAAAGAAAAGAAAAGAAGCGAAACAGCAGCCTTAAAAATGTTATGCAAACTGTACTGGTACAATAACCTTTTATGCACTGTGCTTGAATCACAGGTATAGTAAACAAAATATACTGACGGATGCACACAAGCCATGAGTTCCACATTTAAGACCTAAAAAACTCTTCCAATGATCAATTGTGAAAGGAAGGATATGTTGTAAGACTACAACTGCTTGGGGGCAAGTATAAGAACATTTCTCTACATTACCAATGCTAGCTAGCTGCACAAGCCTATGCAGATTATAGCATATAACTCCTGAGGAATGAGGAGTAGTTAATAGAGTAAACTGATGGGCAAAATTCGAACTATATTACAATTCACAAAAGATACAGCGGCTAAGACAATGCTATAAAATAAAAAATATTACAACTGTCACCAACTGATTGACAATCTTACAATTATTATACACACATTATATATATACACACACACAGATGTACATGTACGATTGTGTGACTTTTCGACTTTACGATGACAAAATGAAAATCACAGAGATGCGTTCCGATGACCAGATTGCAAAATGAAAATAATGTAAGTCGCGACATGGCCTAGCCGACCCAGGAGACTTAAAGAAAGGCAATCACAAAGCGGGAGATTCATACATCCTGACAGCGCCCAAACATATCGTACACCGCATATGAAGCTACGTTGCCTGCCTGCTCACCGCACACACAAATATACGTATTTTTATATATATACATACACACACACACACACAGTAT
>JAOUQX010000040.1:7492111-7504260 GCA_028566295.1 Liobagrus marginatus
TAGGTATACATTATATACACATTCTATACTGAAGATATACAATTTATACAGTTTTGTGCAAATTGTGCATGTGTGTGTCTCAGGGGGTGCAGGAAAAGGGAAAGGGCGCAGTGCGAGAACAAAAAGAGAAAGAGAGGAAAAGAACCCAAGAAGCGGGAGCAGAGCAAATGTGGAGACAAAACAATATGCTTGTTCTGTTGCAAAACAATATGCTTGTTCTGTTGCAAATGGCTAGAAAGTAGTGATTTTGGCCTCAGTGGCCAGGGACTTTCATAATGAACACAGAAGTAGGGAAAAGTCCAAAAACTAGCAGCAGGTGCACTCACATAGTGCTCATTATCTGGGAATAAAATATACAACTGACTTTTAAACAGCCTATATAGCATTTTACATACTCATTGAAATCTACACAAAGTTATTCAACACAATAATCTTTTTGCTTTCCTGTTCTTTCTTTTATTAATATGAGATGAATGCAATATTAAGTGATTTAGTGGCAATTATTTAAGTTCCAGATAATAACTGTGATGTTATTCTGTTGGCCAACTGGAAACGATTGTTTTATTACTTCATTTCTGGAACTATTTGCTCACATTGGAGGAATGTGACTATGTAACTGTTTTTGGAGACTAGAAACTTTTTAAACTCCATGACATCTTTGGAATTGGTAACGTAGCTCTCTCTCCCACCGTGCTGAAATGTGTGTGCTGGTGCTGATGAGAGGAGGAGTGTCAGGAACCTCAGTGATGAGTGGTTTTGTTGGGAAATGTGACATTTGGGAAATTATTCTTGGCACTGTCTTCAAAGGCAGAGAATTCGGCAAGTTCTTCTCTTGAGCAGTCTTTAATGCCTGCAAGTGCCATAGTTGTGGCATAGGAGACCACCACAGCCATTGATCTTTTCCTGTTCACCTCACAGTGTGAAAAAATAACAAGCTGCCTCTCTTTAGTCTTTATGGCACTTGGCCTTGCCTATTTTAATAAGTGGTTTGGCCAGTTATGACGTACACTTTCAAAATACAGCTCACTGGCGTCTGCGGATCACTGTGACTTTGGGTTTCTTTAATTAGGAAGTGTGTTTTTCATAAAGATTATGTTAACCCCCTGACAGGAGACACTTTGAAATATGTTTCATAGTAATAAACTGCAGTGCATGTTTTTAATTGGCAGCTAAAATATGATTAACAAATACCGAATCATTAAACTATTGTAAAAAATTATAAATAGATAAATTTGTAGAGATAAAAAATAGTTTTAAATGTGTATGACATGATGCATGAGAATGTTTCTTACACTTTTTTTTTTTATTTGCCAAAGGAATGGCTGTCTTTATGTAACTGGTGAAGATGCTCTTTCTCAAATACCTAAACTAACACTAGAAAAACTAGTTTCTCTTATTGCTCTTCTTTCAAAAGAGTTTTGAGTTTATGAAACACTTAGTTAGCAAACCAGTATTGATACAAAGCATGCATGTATATCTCTCTGAATTAGCGCCTCTGCCAAAACCTGTAAACGTTAATGTAATGTAAATGAATGGTACAAAGTGGCATATAAATAACAAAACAGTAACTGTCTCAATATAGAAGACATATTCCAGCGAACAATATAAAAAGCTTTCTACCATTTTCCTGGATGTTTTAGAAGAGGCCACATTAGCAACTTGGGTCCACGTCGTTAGAAACATCAATACGCAATTCACATAATCGCCACAAGGCGGCGCAGCAGCTATATTAATAGCAAGCTCTTACACGTTAATCACTTTTCAAAGCAGAAGCTTTTAAAGCAATTGTCTGGAAGTCATCAGACTCTGTGCTTTCAAGCAACCAACTATTAAATTATTTCTTACTGAATTTATGATGGCAAGAAAAATTTAAAGTGGCAGTTATTTTTGCTTTGACGATGTCTTGAGCAAAGCACAAGCATAGATTTAAGAGCTTCAAGTCACCGAACGTGCCAGCCGTAGCTATTGCTTCTGCTTAACTTTGATTGTTTAATTGAATTAAATGTAGTTTTATTAGTGTGAAAAGTGTTGTGCTGCTGAAAACAATTTTTAAAATTATTATTATAGCAGACTCTGTAACTATGTGCATGAGAGAGGGTGTAAGGTTCTCGGTGCCAGCGACCTACAGAGGGGCGTGGCCGGGACGGCCACCCGAGGGACTTTATGACCCGGCGAGAGATTATGTTCATGTTACCTTTGTTCCAGTCACGTGCCTTTTGTTATGTTCTCATTGGTTAGCGCACACGCGTCAGTTCTATTATGTTAAGGGTACACACCTGACTGTCATTTACGTTAATCATGTTATGTTTAAAAGAGCCGCGATGAGAAGCGCTCATGGCTGGTTATTGTTTGTGTTGTGTTGACGTAGCTTAACCAACCGCGTAGCATTGCTCCGGTTGCAGAGTATCTTTCTGTATGCCTTGTCTTAGTAGCAATAAAAGACTTTGAACTCACAGCTTGCCTGCATATTCAGGTCTCCTGCTGCCAACGGAGCATTAGCAGCTCAGACGACTCCGTGCGAGAGCTGCATGTTACAGAGGGCCTGAAAAGTGGCAACATCTATCATCTTTCTTGTAATAAAATGTAATGTTCATTTGGACAATGTCGTAGATTTGCATTAAGATATTGGCTGCATCTATGTGCACAAGTCACGCATACAAACTAGGAATATGTTACTAAATGTTAAATGACCTGGTATGAAAGGTAAATAACTAAGGCTTAGTTTAAAAGTGAAAGGTTGTCGTGATGGTTGAAGTCTTGACAGATGTTTAAATGTCAGCTTGAACTATTTTTCCTTAAATGTGCATTTTAATTTCACAAGGCTCTGTGGGAGGTATTGCTACATTCACCTTCCAGAGGAAACACACATTTTGAATAAGGTAAACAGTAGAAATTGGAATCAACCTAAATGAAATAGCATTTTACTTTTCTTATTTTTATAATGCCTCTCCAGGATCTAAAGTTATTTTAAAACATTTGGCTTACATTTAAAATGAGATTAACCAAGACTATTAAACATGATGTAAAAAACACATGATTGTTAATATCAAATGTTTTTTTGTTTAATAGCTCATGAATAAGATCAACAGGTGGGATCTGTCTTAGGCTTGTTAGTGTTTGGACCTGAAGCATGTAGATGATGTTAATGAGGTTTTAACATGGCTGCTGATAGGAAAATGACCATTTTTTCAGAGCATGCCAGCAGACTGTCTGGTGGTTTTTAGTCTCGCCTGGCGTCCACTCGCTTCTGCAGGACATCTGCTGCGATGTGTGGTCACTCTGCGTCTTAATGCTCATCTGCAACTCTTTGGTAGCCTGTTTATATTAATTGCCCTTGCCTCTTTTACTGTTTGCTACTGATTACAGTCATTAATTTCAATTTCCCTTGAGCCTCCCATGACATCAGTGCACAGACATTTGGAGGCCATTAGTGGCTAAAAGCAACAGCGACTATAGAATTGTTTGTGCTCTGTGAATCCCCAAGGCTGCTTTACTTATTCAGCCAGAATCTGCCACAATCCTCTAATTTCCTCTGGCACCCTAAGAAACATCAACTTTTAATATATTAAACATCAATCACACCACCATAAGCTGTTATATGTTCTGTTTTTAAGTGCTAGCTTTATAGTTGCCATATGTCATGGTTAATGTTTTGTTTTCTAGACAGAAAACTATCATATACAAAATGTTACATGTGTTTAATGCAACAGAATAAATGAATTGTAATTTACATGTAGCTGTTGAATAAAAGATTTGATTCTGAGGTGTGTTTCATTGTCCTAAAGTTAAGTAAACACATTAGCCTATAATTAAATAAATACAGCCTAATAACTAGTGATAAGAATCAGTTTTAACAACCGGCAGCATGGTGGCAGAGTAGTTCGCACTCTTGCCTCACAGCAAATGGTCATTGGTTCAATTCCCACCCAGGGTCTTTCTGTGTGGAGTTTATGTGCTTCTGTGGGTTTTCCCAGGGTACTCCGGTGTCCTCCTGCTTCCAAAGACATATAATTGGGCATAGGTCAATTGGCTACTCGAAATTGTCCATAACAGTGAATGTGAGTGTGAATGGTTGTCTGTCCCCTGCGATTAACTGGCGATTGTCCAGGGTGTACCCCACCTCATGCCCCAAGGTAGCTGGGATAGACTCCAGTACCCCCACAACCCTGAACAGGAAAAGCGCTAGACAATGGATGAATGAGTTTTACAAACCAAAAAAAAAACTGTATGCCTTATTGGATTTATACATGATCTTGTATTTCCTATGTTAAAATTTACTTTGTTTAGCAGTATAATTTTATGTTCTGTGCTACAGTATACAGTACTTCTTGTTTTGAAGCCTCCTGCATTACACAGATTGAGGTGCTATCTGATGGTAGAACACGGCAGATAAATAAAGGTGCATCGCACATGATTGTTTAAAGATTATATTGGAAATCGGACTTCCTTGAAAATGTAATTAAAATGTAGTAATGTTTACTAGTGTCTATATCCAGTATAAGGGTATATTTATTTATACAGGACTAAATAGTACAATAGTGTAGCTTGCCTATCTAATACGTTTATGATTTGTTCTGTTATGCTGTGATGAGGGTCAGCACAGAACATAGCATTAATTCCAGTCTGTATCACATAAAGCATCCTGTTTTCATTTATTTTAGATTTTTCTCCCCATTCCAGCCTTTGAAAGCATAGCAGTGCCACTTACTTAAACTCCATGCCATCTTAAATATGAGGGGATTCTGGCAAAGTAAGTGTAAAAGTATGATTCTTCATGTGACTGCCACACAAGGGTGACACTTCAGGGGTCAATGCCTTTTTTTTAGTTTCCGCTAAGGGAAACACTCCCAGCCCCTGAAGCTTGACTTTCTATCAAAGACCTAATCCAATTACTGCTTCTTTTACAGAGAAATGTAAATGTGGCGTCAGTTTGCATGCTGATATGTGTTTTGCCTAACCGCCTGAAGTACTTCCTTCTTAGGAGACAATTTGGAGAAGATTTTCATTAGCCGCTGACTTATGCAATGCTTCTTATAACAGATACGCCATGTCTCTTTCAAAAAGTCACACCAGCAGTAAGCTCAAATTTATTCTGTGCAGTGTTCCCTCAGGTGGAGAGAGTAGAGAAGTCGCTCATCCTGTCTGGGGATGAAGATGTCGTTCCAAATAGGATCCAGGAACTGGGTGAAGGTCATATTAATTGATCAAATATCCCATGCTGAAGTGTGAGTTGTCTCCCTGAGGACTCCTGCTGGTTGTTTGTGTGTTAGTAAAGAGCAGTCTGCTGCCAGCAGCCTTTAATAATTTGAAAGAGCAGAGAGGAAATCAATGGGTTCTGAGCTCAGCCGGTGTAGCTCCAGCTGCTCTCTGCATGTCTCTGCTGGGCCAAATCCAGACTGCTGCTGACATCCAGGAATTCATTTATTCTAATCTAGTCCAGGAATCACCTCTTCTAACTACATTTAATGCTTTTGTAAATAGAATTTTTTATGAAAGAAATCCTGTCAGCTACTATGTCAATCAACTCTATCTAGCACACACAGCAGACAGCTCAGATGTATCAGCTTATTGTTTTAAGAACACATACAACACGCAAAAATATCAGGAAGTTTTCTCTTCTTCCTCATCTGCATGTCCACTTTTAACCAGCAGCAGACTATTGTTCATGATTTCTTATTACAAGGCAAACCCTTCTGAATCAACTTTCCCTCCAGTAGCCCACATAGTAAGCAGTTCTGTCCAAGGCATGATTTTGAGGTCACAGCAGTTTTCCAAACTCATTCCTGAGATGACACAAGTGTACATAATTTAGCAGTCCCTTTGTTCAAAAGTATATGCAAAGAAACAAGGAATCTTCGAATATGTTTGCTTTTTCAGTCATCAGACAAGAAAAGGGTTCATGTTTTCATCACTCCACTTATACCTACATATCTGCTTATTAAAACATAAACATCTTTATGAAAATGATTTAAGGGATATTTGGATGGTAAACAAGGGTTTTCCTCATAGGCCAAATATGCTTTAAAAATGTACCTTTTTCAGCATTGAAACTTCAATAAATGAATGTAATTGAAAAACCCATTGGAGCCTTTAAATTTTCCAAACCTCTTAGGAAAGATAAGAATGTGCTGCTATGCTGATCCACTGAAAGCTCCACTGTGTATATGTGGCTTCTTTGAAGTAAAACATAAGTAGTGATGCCCTACTTCTTGTTGGAATTCTCATCACTTGGAATCCACTCGCTGCTGCTGAGGATGGTCCCACATGGGCAGCCTAAAGGTGTTACCTTTTCGACTAGTGTGGAGGGTACCTCTAGTCGATTAGTGTGGAGGGCTTTGTGACTGCAATTTCCACAAACCATTAAACATTGGCAATATCTACAAAATATTCTTTATGCCAAAAACTAGAATTCATTTACTTGTTAAACCATATAGTGCACAGTAATGGAAGCGAAATCATTTAGAATTGCGTATCATACTATCTGGTGTCAACCAGACGAGAATGGGTTCAATTTGAACTCTTGTCTCTCTCAATGTTCCTTTCTCATGTCGTGTTCGGGAGTTTTTCCTCTTTGCTGTCACCTCTGGTTTGTTCATTAGGGACAGATGATAAAAAAAAAAATATATAAAGCAAATTAGGTTTCTATATAATAATGATTTCTATTCTAATGTTCTGTGTCTACTCCTCTATGCCCTTTGTTAAAAGCATTATACAAATGAAATTGATGTGAATTAAGTTGAATTGTATCATTTTTATTCTTTACTGAATAACGATTTTGCAGGTGTTAGATATGAAGCAATCTCCCATATTTCCTTAAGAACCTTTACTCTCTTGTTTTTAGGCTGCCTTCCTGGGGAAGATGGGTCCTCGTTTCTCAGAGCGC
The DNA here is from genome assembly GCA_028566295.1 of Liobagrus marginatus. Classification (NCBI taxonomy): domain Eukaryota; kingdom Metazoa; phylum Chordata; class Actinopteri; order Siluriformes; family Amblycipitidae; genus Liobagrus; species Liobagrus marginatus. The sequence continues at coordinate 7,498,995 of JAOUQX010000040.1, forward strand.
AACCTCAGCAGATAAAGCTGTGGTGGTGTACCTAAGGCACATACAGGTCAGAACAAACTGTGAATGCAAGTATAAAGAGATTTGCTTCCTGTGCTCAGCAGCAAAAAACACTTCCACTTTATTTGTAGAAACTTTTCTTGTATTCTGCTGAAGCAGCATCATGCTTAATGAGGCTTAAATTAACGTAGTGATTCGTTTAGGAAAAACATACATTTAATGATTCTTTAAAATAATAAATGCTCTGTGCTTATAAGACTTGCAATTTGTAGTATGTGTGCTGCATTCTTCTGTGCTTTTCTACATTAACCCAATTACCTTTTATGCTTTTACTCCAGCTGTTCTCTGAGGTCCCAACTTAGTTCAAAGCTTTAACACAGAATCACTCAAATTGCTAAAGCTTTAGTATTTTTGTTTATAGTTTTTTAGGCCCCGAATTATAATGAAATTCATGTTGTTTTGTCTTTTTTAAAGTAGACATTTGAGCCTGAAAGAGGACAGAAAAAGGACAAGCAATAAGATTTTTGTTTCAGCCAAAACTACAAGGGTTTGAAAAGAAAATTGGTACCACCTGATTCAGGACAAGTCAGACTACTTTACTATGAAAAATGTGCAGGTAATTTATTTCACATATGGATATATGTGAACTTTTGAAATGAAACATTATTCACTTCAGTTATTCTTCTAGTTTTGCCAAAGTTCCAACTGTGATCTATGTTTGAGGTATGCAACATAAGCAAAGAAAAAGCTTCACAATATTTGCACAGGCAGTGGCACAAGGGTCCTGAAATAAAAAATCGTGTATTATATAGTGCTTAGTATGGAAGTGTTTTGTTAAGAAATTACCATGAATTAAACCTAATATATAAAAACAGGGATTCATTGTCTTTGTTTTGTAATCACTTTGTGAAGTTAGTATACACATTATGCAAAGTGCTAACAACTGATAATATCATATGCTACAAATATTATGATGACATGCAACAGTTTGGTACAAATTAGAGTACATATGAATATGTAAAAACAAACAATCCATCCATATGGATTATTTATTAAGAGTGAATTACACTGTGACCTTCACTGTTACTTTAATTAGCCACCTTGTCACATGACATTTTTCTTCAGATGGAGGTCATTTATCTTCATTTTTCCAACTCTCCCCAGTTCGAGCAGTTCAGAGTGTTTAAGTAACTTTGTGAACTTGTGTAATTATGGCAAACTGTCTAAAATGATGTCCATCCATCATACAGGTCCATGCTAGTGTTTGGTTTCTTTGGATGCTCTTGTAACATTACTGCACCTCAAAAAAATTAATGAAGTACTGCTAGAACAAGACAAATTCAAGGAATAGCATGCATCTTACTGTTATTTTAGTAGACATACCAGATAACCTGAAACTAAAATTCCCCACAAGCAGCTTCAAGGTTTCTACAAATGATGTAGTAAAGTAGAGTTTGTATAATGTTTGTGATCCTGGCTCATTAAACACATTATTTATGACTGCTTTAAATCTCTCTGTGAAATAAAGTCATCTGCTTTTAGAAGGCCCATAAATCTAGACATTATTACAGTGAGTATAAGCTGAAAAAAAAAAAAAAAAGTAAAGCTTTATGCTTGATGCTGAATCAAGTCTCCAAATACTCTGATTGGCATTTTATAAAGTCACTGCATTTTAGAGCTATTAGAGGCATTTAGGTTAGAAACAGGCTCATTGAACTGAAGTGCTGTCAAGCTCGATGATTTCTAAGTGTTGTTAAGGAAAGTAAAGAGTGTTCGAGAATATGCGTTTGGAATTTGCTTCAGACTTTTCTCTGAGATGTCTCAGGTCTCAATGATGTGTTTTGTTTTTAAATAGGAATAAACAAGGCACCATAAATCAATCATGTCCCAATTAATTAATATACTTATTAATTTTTGGACACAATATCTTAATGTAAAAAGTGATTTACCCCTTCTCTATTTATTTATAATGGATAGGTCTAAGCAGTATATATTGTGCTTTTCATACAGACATTTTCACTGCTTTGTATTTTGCTTTGTTTTTCAGGAATTTGGCAGATCTATGACGGAATCCAGAAGCACTGCTTCTAATAATGAAGCACGGCAAAGATTTTTTTAGGGGGAGGCGAGCCATACAGCTGTAATATTCCAGTACAAAGAACCAAAGGTTAAACATGTCTAATTTTTACAAATGATAGTGATCTGAAATACAAATATTTTGCATGTTGATCTACTGCCATATTTATACTGTAATACAGTACTGTGTAAAAAAGGAACACCTGAAGACATTCAAGCAACTTTTGAAAGTAAATAAGTCTCACAAACTTATAAAATGAAAAGGGTGTAAGTATCAGATTTGCCACTGGTTGGTAGGTTGTTTGAGAAAATATTTTCTTGTAACATTTTATTGTTAAATCCAGTGTTTTGAAATCATTATTTTCCTTTAAACACAAATTCAGCATTAGTCTGTATAACAAATATAATTGAATGGCGCTGAAGATCTGAAAAAAAAAATCTTATTGTTAAAATTGTTACAAATGAATGTCTTTCACTCTAAGACAGAATGTGGCAACACAGCTTAGTCTAGACAGACGACCACACATGATGACTGGTTCCAATCATGGCCACTTACCATCATATGTGTTTACTTAAATGACGGAAAAAAGCATGCATGTGGTACACATGCTCGCCACACTAGTCGGGAAATCTCGTGGGTAAATGGAGACTTTAATAATATGCCTGACATTTAAGTCATTGGATTAAAAGGGGGCATAAAAGTGAGCTTCTGTTGGTTTAATAGTCAGTCACAGAAAGGTAGTGATGATTGTCTATTTGAACCTCTTCAGTGTTACACATTTATTTTCGTACACTTCAGTCAAACTTCCACTTGTGTACCTCTATCTCTGTAGCCCTAAGTGCAAAAGTAGTTAGCGGTAATCTTACACATTGATCTTTATTTTGCGTTTGTATGGCTAGAATATATATACTAGATGCCAGAAGAGATTTTCTGACTGATGAATATGATGGATCCAGTTAAGGAACATATGAAATGAGTTAGGATTTTGTCCTTTTAGTACAGAAGGTGTGTTGTATGGGCGTTTATTTCTGTCATACACATTTACAGAGAAAGAAAGAAAGAGATAGAGAGAGATAGAGCGAGAGAGAGCGCTGACATAGCTGTGCTTTATTATGTAATCGCCACTCTGTAATAGTGAGAAGTAAAGACTAGCTTTGAGAGCACTGCATTAGCTGTATTGCCTTTCACAATGTTGTTTTGAACAAGACAGAGAGGTGGGAGGTTCTTGTTGCAAGCCTCTTATCATGAGAAGAATTAGATGCTGACAGCATTCTCTCAGTGGTTAATTGAGGTGATAGATATCCCTGGCATTTATCTGAAGAGATTAAGACCATTTTTTTCCTCTGGCCTCATACTGGGAAAGGTCACAGTCTGGGATGCTTCTAATTTGCCTATGCAATTAATATTCCCTTAATACTGAGCTATATCACAGAACTTTTTTCTAAGTAAACGATGAAAATACTAGCAATCCCTAACTATGACGCTGAAACTCCAGACATAAAGATGTTTATGAATTTTGTTATTCAATAGCAAATATTTACCTCATGCCCTTTTGATTATACGAGAGCATGAGAGTAATCAGATAATGTGCAGACTGTCACCAGAAGTGACTATACTTTCAAGTGTTTTTTTTTTTGTTTGTTTGTTTTTTTTTTTTACTTTGTTGGCTGATTTTTTTGTGTGACCTTTTCAGTTGACAGAATTTCTCAAAAACACTTCACATAAAGCCTTGATTTACACCCAAATAATGCTATTAAAGCACCTATCAGCAATTTTATAGTAGGTTGGAATTTCTTTCAAGCCATTTCAGTGCTGTTATTAGAGCTTAACAAAAGATTTGGTAAATCAGGTCGTTCATGTGGCTTGCATGTGGTTAAACTCTGTTAATGTCTGTTAAATGCCTCCGAATCTCCGAATGCCTGTGACAGGGGACTGTAAACAGATCATGACATATTAAAGCAAAGCTGTGATCTTGCAGTTGTGACATATATGGAAGGAAACGGGGTGATTTGAAAGGCTTTCTGGCCAGTGTTCAGCTTTTAGTTGTTTGCAGGTGACACACACACACACACACATGCACGCACGCACACACACACACGCACACACAATTGCAATATCATATGTTGATTTATTCATTAGTTTTCATTTATTTCAGGGTCTCAGACATATCCAAAAATAATGCAATTCTTATATATGAACAAATCTAAATGGTGCAAAAGGAACAAAAAGGTATACAGTACTTATTTTATGATTAATGCCTAAATTAGTCATGTCTGCTTTAAGCTGAGAATGATGTGGACTGTCAGTACTATGGGTGGTGTGTGTTCCCATTTATCTTTGATATGCAATTATCTAGCAGTTGGCCATTTTTGTGTAATGAGGCACTTGTCTTTTCTCTTCTTCTGCCATCACTTAATCATTACAGCCTGTAGCTGCATCAGCTTCCATTGTCTCCCTCACATGTGCAATGATTTATTCAATGTGGCAAAATGCCATAGTGTTATAATTAACCAGTACCTTTCTCTATCACATGAAGTTCAAGCACTCTCAAGCTGAACCCATTCTGACACACAAGTATGTCAATTACATTGTCATGAAATGCAGAAAGTGTCTCATTCTTTACCTTTCAAATGGAAGTATGTCAGCTCTGGATGAGTAGAAGCAAGGACACAGATCTTAAATGGCAGTCACACTCCGAAACAACACTCATTATCACAGTCAAGGAGTGTGAGAGTATGCAGAATACACCTTGCTGTGAGGTACCGTCTGCCACATCTAAACTTATTCATCTTCCTCTTAGTGGGATATGTCACGTGCCCCTGAAAAGGATAGTGATGGGAAACCAAACCATTTTTGTTTTTTACTTATTCATGGTATAACACATAAATAAACTATATAACAATATATAACAAAATATAACAATATTAATTCAGAAGCAAACAGTATTGACAAAAAAGTAATACTGGCTACAAGGTTTCTCTTCATGCACTCATTGATGATACAAATTATATCATGTAATAAGAAACAACCTGCACATGGAGTTTAACAGTGAATACATAAATCAATGAAAACATTTTGTTTTCTTATTATATTATACTTATTTTTTACAAGTAATAATTACCGTATATGCCGGTGTATAAGTCGACCCCCCCCATTTTTCATTCGCAAACTTGGGTTTTCTGCTATACTCGC
>JAOUQX010000040.1:7559886-7570311 GCA_028566295.1 Liobagrus marginatus
GACATGAACATAGACTCTGGCTGGGTGATAACGTCACTCGGGGGCCGTCCCGGCCACGCCCCTCTGTAGGTCGCTGGCACAGAGAACCTTACACCCTATTTATCAGGTATCTATAATTACTGCTTCAGGCATAAGTAACCCTTCAGGATAATGTGTAAGATAATTATGTGGCTAGAAACATGTATATGAATTTTAAACCCCAATAAAGCAAAGTAAAATAAAGCAATAACGTTTAGGTAAATAAGCTAGCCACCTGTCATTACATTTCCTTGGCATTTATCATAGGTCACTTTGTTAATGAATATAGCAGATTAAGATTTTATAATAAATTGTGTCCGTTTGGGCAATAAAAAAGAAAAATTATTTAATTATTTTTTGAACAGATGATTTGTTTAGTCTATCTTTAGTCTAACAGTCATTTTATTGATCACAACTTTTACTCAAGTGAATGACTGCAGTCATTTCTAGTCTGTGTTTTGTACCCTGGAAAACATATACTAGGTATTAGCTAGCCATGTCCATTCTATAGCATAGTAAGGTAAAATATGCTGGAGACTTAATATTGAGAAAAAATAATCCTGATAGTTAAAGCTAAAGATATAGTATTACTAGCACTTAAAGTTAAAGCTAAAGTATTACTATATTGTTACTATACATCACTGTCCTAAAACTTACCACCAATTAACTGCCACACTAATGGCTTCAGCAGGCACACAGGAGTGTATTTGTGTGGGATATAGGGAACTACTTTGACACCTGTACTATGTAGAACTAAGCCCCTCTGGGTCAGGTGAGCCACTTACAGTATAGCCTTTAAATGATTACACAGCTCCTCTGGTGTGTCTGTGTGACCAGCGAAGCTCGACGTAATCATGCGCCTTACCGTTAAGTGTCTAAGGCCAACTGAGGCCCTCCAACTATTATTCTAAGGCATGACTCTGGTTGCATTTTTTCTCATGGAACCAATGTTCAACGAATGAAAGAACAATTTGTGCTGTCTATACTGTTCTGGACATGTGTTTCCTATTCACCAGGTCTGTTTAGCCAGTCTGGATTAACATAAAAGTGTACGCTGAACTCTTCTCACATTTAGCTTTGGGCCTGATGGAAAGGGGTGTGAAGAAAAAAGCTGCTTCTGGATGACCTAATTAATTATTATTTAAATCGTGCTTACTTTCTTAAGTGCGCCACAGAATGTGGGAGCAGCTTATGTCTCTCTGCTAATCACACTCTGTTTCTTCCTAAAGTGGAGGCTGTGCTACACAGTAGGCCTCTGTAGGACATCTGCCAGCCTTCAAGCTAGGACACACACCCACATGTGCCAGACTGAGGAGTGTGGACCATAATGCTCCAGTTTCACACACAGGTGGCACTGGACTGCTGCCACAGGATGTAATTGAAATGGTTTTGGTCTCTAGTAGCTGTAGCTTAGTAGCTGTGTGGCCTTTTCTCCCTTTGGAGCACCTAGTTAGACAAATGCTCTCTTATCCTTCTACTCCATCAGGTCCAGCCTTAACTCTTTTCCACATCTCTGTTAAGTGGTGTCAGCTGTTGAAAACAACTTTTCTTTTGACAGTTCTCAGGTTTTGAATTGATTGTTGTTGGAGCATTATTAGGTTTCATGATTTCTGGCATTGTACAGAAGTCTCTTATTGGAGAACTTATAACAACAGTATGACATTTTAAAGTCATGGCAGTACAAAATATGATTTTTTACGTATTTAAACACAGTCTCCAAGGCATATAATTTTCTAAGGTTTTCGTTCCACAGTGAATGTTTACGGTCCAAATTATCACAAAGCTTTTCAATGTTACACTTAACTGTCCCTTTAAATGTTAATCATGTGGCAATATGTGCACATATTGTCAGATAATTTCTGGTCCAGAATAAGACAATGGTTTTGAAATCGTTTTTAATTTCTGTCATTTTCATTCAAGGAATCATGAGGGTAAGAACTGGTTTGTGAAAGTAGAATAAAAGTCTTGGACTGAAAGTGAGCGCGGCTTCACACTAAGTCAGTGCCCCCTCCTGGATGGCTTGTGGCTGATGGGCATCAAGCCACTGGGTCCAGACCTTTGCCAAGCCAAACACAGACCCAGCTGCTTTAGTGTAAACATCACTAACTCTGACTGAAGGCGGCAAATGAAGTCATTCTGTCCTTTTATAAAAGAACCTTTTATTCTTTTGTTATAATCCCATCTTCCTGTAGATTGGTGCTTTTTTGCTGACACTAAATCAGCCTGAAATCAAATGACAAATTAAAGCCTGTGACGGTAAACAGACAAAAAATATGCCATTCCAAGTTTCCACTGCAACTTATTCAGCATTTTAGGTGGCTAATACCAATATGTGACATTAATCTTAGTCACCATTGCAATGTGGCCTTCGTTATCTTTATTAACTTTGAAAATTACCACTAGTGTCTACTGATGGATTATAGAGAGATCCACTTATTGTTTGACATCCAGCGACTTAATGTCACCAAACCGCCACACTGTATAGGTTACTACTACTACTACTACTGCTACTACACACTGTATTGGTTATTTGTGTAACATAAATTCACCCTTTTATAATTTGTAGAAATTTCATGCAATCATTAATTCATTGTCTAGCTCTCATCCTGTCCTGGAGTCTATCCCAGCCAACTTAGGACGGGAGTTGGGGTACACACTGGACAATTGCCAGTTAATTGCAGGGCTAACACTTAGAGACAGACAATTATTCACACTCACTCCTATGGGCAATTCAGAGTATCCAATTCACCTATGCCCAAGTGTTTGGAGGTAGGAGGAAACTGGATTACCCGAGGAAAACTTGTGCAAGTACGAGGAGAACATTCCCTGGGCAGGAATCGACCCAATGACCTTCTTGCTGTGAGGCAGGACCACTTACCTCTCGGTGACCATGATGCCTTTAATGAATTATTATTAAAATTATTATATAAAACTATTAAAATTTCATGCACTATTTATGGACTTTCTCTCATCTTTACTAACCAAGTGATTAGTGATTTATATTATATCCTCTTGTAACAGTGAGGAGACTGGAAGAAAACTAATCTAAACAGTAATAGGCTATGTAAAGATTGCCAAGGGGTTGGTTTTTTTTTTAATCGTCTTGGATTCACCTCAGGTTCGCCGGTGCTGAAGTAAGACTTAGTAAATGTGTAGATTTTAGTTTGGGTATTGGATATTTAAAGAGTCTAGTCTTATCCAGTGTTGCGCAGTAAAACGCTACTTAGCTTTACTCTAATTTGATTATATTTTTTATAAACTAAGTAATTTAACATTAGAATTTTCAAAATTATAATTACAGTATAATTTCAAGCCCAAGTAACTATACGTTACTGCTGCATTACAGAGAAAAGAGAACAAGCTTCTTTTTTTTAAAGTCAGTAGATTCCTGCCATTTACACATGCGACGTCATCTGACTGATAAACGCGTGCGCCGTGGGAAGGCTACTATAAACGAAACCAAACTCAGAATAAAAAGCGAAAAGTATGCCTTCTTTAGCTGGAAATGCAGTTATTATTTTGACTTTATTTCTGTCAAAAGCAAGAACATTATTGTGCATTGCCATTTCTGTGGGGGGAAGAAGACCTTTTCAACCGCAAAAATATCCATATCCGATTTTATTGTTAAGACACCTGAAAGGGCAGCACAGCACGGTAAAGTTCTCCTAAAAGAAACAGAGACAGAGAGCAATGCATCAACGACTACTGTGAGTACAGTGATAGTGGATGTAGAAAACCAACTGTAAGTGGAGAAGGTCTGAACAAATTAGTAGTGTAACTAATTGCTTTTAAAATAAAGTAATCAGAACAGTTACATAGTATCACAGTACTTTTAAAAGGAGTGCTCAGTAATTAGTCATTTAATTACATTTCCAGAGTAACTTGCCCAACACTGGTCGGACCATAAACAGGTGACTGTCGTTAGCGATCATGTGATTGAATGGACAAAGCAGGCTGAGGATCATGTGAGTGTACTCTGCGATTTCTTGAAATTAAGTTGAAGAAACTGGTGTGACAGGAATTGGCTTGCACCAAGAGAAATAATGACATCCAACACCAATGGCACAATCTCGCTCAATGATGGTTGCGATATCTGCTATATTGCAAATTTCCCTCTACAGTATGCCTATAGCCAATTTTAGGAGTAAAAGAAAACAGAAATGTGTTTCCATCTACCAGAATTGATATTCTATAATATATCAGAATCTATGATTAAACATACGCATAGTGTTGAGCCAGAACATGAAACTCTCAAACCTGGGAGTTTTGCGTACAAAAATATCTAAATATACACAACATAGATCAGTTTTAAACATATTTTAAACATAGATCAGTTTCTCTCATTGAGATTCACCATTCTAGGTCCTTTGTGGGGCCGTCACATGCCGAACTTGCCACATGCCTGCCAGCTAAAGGTGAATAAATGAGCCTTTTGCCAATGAGTAATGAATATCATTTTGTTCAGTTTGATTAAATCATAATCCGTATCCTAATGAATCTTACAAGCACTTCCATTATTTAATATGTGTTATTAATGCTAAATATAGCTGTGCGATGGATTCTGTCTTTTCCTGCTTCATTCTGGTGAGCTCATTTATGTATGTGTCAGGTATATATTTAACTACACTGAATTTCATCAATTAGCAATTAAAGCAGTTCCTTACATTTTGATTCATTTTATAAATGTTATTCAGACATATCAATGATTATGTATTTCCCTATATTTAAAACCCTGTCAACATATGTGCTTTCATTCAAATTTGATGATCACATGGGAGAAGGATTAACCTAAGATAAGAAACTCTTCAGTCTTGCAAAAACTAATTTGAGCTGCATCTAACTGAGACACAGTGTTGTGTGTGTTTATTTTGAATCTCATTAAGAAGACCAGCTGAGCACTCACAATTTCAGTTCCATTGCCATTATAGATTCAGCATGAATACCTAAGCCCTAGTTATGTTGCTGATATACACTTAGGATATTCCAATCTTCCTTAATTATGTTGCTGAAAACAGAATACCATGTGCTTTCTGTAAAAGATACATCATTGTTAGACTCAGTGAATTGGGACACAGGGTTATGAAACTGGAAAATAACCCAGATCGATATTTTAGGATATGCAAGAGATGGGAATGCCTGCCCATCATATGTCACTTTGCACACACTAAATCTGGCTAAATTTAAAATCACTAATGACCCACCTTTTGGGGGTCCCATGATTTTGGGGAGGTGTGAGGATCTGGCCAAAACTTTACTCTGGCTAACATTGAGCAGGTGCCATTTGACTGACCTTTAATGACCTTCTATGGCATGTTTTCTCTCAGCAGCACTGACCCTGCCACATAATTAACATACTGCTTTCTGTTTTGTAATGCAGGTAGAGTAGTGGCTGTCCTCCGAGTTTGTTGGCCCTTGACTGATGTCTCAGGTACTGATATTGTCAGCATGTTTGTAGTTCACTCACGCTCCACACTTCCACAATTTTTAAGGCTCTCTGGGGATTCTGATCTCTGAACCCCTTACCTCCACCCCTAACCTCCTTCCTCTCCCCATGGCCACACCTGCTGTTTCCTTGGCAACTAAGCAGGTGCTCCCCCTGGAGTGGCTGGTTTGTCTCCCTTAACACCCTTCCCTGTTGTTGCCAGCCTAAAAAACAACAACTGTACAGTCACCAAAGAAGTAGCTTCTGCCTATATTAGTACTACCATACAGTACATCATTAACATACTGGGATAAAACTAAGAACCAAAGTCACCTTTTAAAAATGTGCACAATAATGCTGAAGCAGATGTTTTCTACTAGGAAATTCTAATTTAGTGGTATTAGATTTAGATTAATGGTTAACTAGATTAATGGTTGAGTTTAAATAGCACATACATCACATTTTATGTTGTATTTTATGTAATTTTAGATGGAAAAACCAAAGATTTGTACGACTGTGTGTACTGCCTGTTTTGCTGGGTTGCTATGACAGGTCCCAGTGACATGGCCAGTAATCAAAGTGTTAATTCAGCAGGGCCTTTGGTGAGAACCAGAGGGAAAGGAGCACACAAAAACAACTTTAGCAATATTTGTGGAATTTTTTATGTAAGGGATACTGCATCACACAGAAACAAAAGAAAATTACATGCTGAAACATAGATTGCGGTTACTCATCTTGAAATGTAAATCATTTAATCCCTTTTTTTTACCTGTATCCTCACCTTCCATTTTATCAGTGGACTTTTTCAATCATCCATTTATTTATTCATTCTCTAGAGCTTATCCTGTTCAGGGGCACTGGAGCCTATCCAAGCTAACTTAGGGGTGAGGTAGGGTACACCCTGGACAATCGTCAGCTAATTGCAGAGCTATCACTTAGAGACAGACAATCGATCACACTCACAATCACTCCTATTGTGACAATTTAGAATAGCCAATTCACCTATGCCCAATCGCATGTGTTTTCTTTAAAACGTACCCAGGGAAAACCCGCACAAGCACGGGGAGAACATACAAACTCCACTCAGAAAGACTCTGGGCAGGAATCGAACCCATAACCTTCTTGCTGTGAAGCAGGAGTGCTAACCAGCTTGCCACCACTTTTTTAATCAGCATAAACAAATTAATTATTTTATTGCTGTCTGGAAAAAATTAAACAGGTTAATGTTGGCTTTTAGAATAACCTGTTTAACCTCCGACTAATATCCTTACACAGAATTTGAAATATAATAGCATCAAATTTGATATTCTTATGAAGAACTAAAGAGAGTAGATATGGTTTTGGTATTACCATTTCGTTTTAAATTCTGCACAAAAAAAAGGAACATAGTTTTTACATTGCCCCTAGTACAAAGTTATGAAACACTTCTAAATTGAATATCAAAGTGTCAAAGAAATTCATTGTTGAACGTGAGCGCCCAATGAAGGCATCTGGTAAAGGTTATGTTAGTTAGTTTGTTCATTAAAAACAGTACATTTTTAATAGTTTGTTATTCTGCAATTAAAATTCAGTTAAATTTGTATAGTGCTTTGTCTCCAAGCAGCTTTTCAAATCATAATTATTTAAAGACAAAGGTTAAAAATTTGTGTTAAACTTGTGAAATGAATCTACCTCCATTAGAAGGCATGAGGAAGAGACCTTGAGAGGAACCAGACTCAAGAGGGAACCCATCCTCATTTGGGTGACAGCAAAGAGTGTGACTATGAATCATTATACAATTTATGAACACTGGGAAGTGTGGTTAAAAATGATTTCCATTCTATGGCCAAACGCAGTCACTTAGGGTGAGAAGTTGAGGAGCTCACAGGGGTGGAGGAACTCCTGAGCAACATAGTTAATATTACAGATGCAGAAGCAACTCCTCCTTGTCATCTGCACTTTAAATGTCTGAAGTCTTCCATGAAGCAGAATCCAACTAGAGCTCCTACATCTTTAGATGCCATTAATTAAAAATTAAATTAGTGGCATAACAAACCAGATTTCAGTATTCGCATTGTATGTAAAGTTTCTTCCCAATATTTTATTAACCCTTGTTATTTGCTTTCCTTGTTTATGTGCATTAATCTACATGATCCTGGAGCACACATTTTACTCTCTGGGTCAGTAGGATCAGAGGCCGCTGAGATTTTGTTGGTGGATTGAGTGCCCTAACCGTAAGGGGCAGTGCAAGGCAAGGTCATCTCAAGGTAATCGCCCTGGTATCAGGAGCAAACCATGCTAGAATCATCTCTAGCACACAGACATGCCAAATGAGATTGACGAGGTTTGAGGCCACCATCTGGCTCCAGTGCCTTGACATGCAGCATGTTTTTTTCTTCAAGAGGCGTTGGAGGCATTTCCCAAAGGAGCTCCTATTTGAACATGAATTGGGTCAGGGTCAGGCACTCTGATAAGGCCAGTGCTGTTCCCCATCAGGGTCAGAGGTAGCCTGTGAATATAGATTATCATGAACAGGTGCTGATGAGATGATATGGTCATTCCAGTCCATCACTTTCTATTTGCCTTTGGCAAGAATAATCTGGTCGAGATATAGCGTGCTGCTATCTTTAGTGTGCAGACAAAATAATTTAATACAGTAAATCTAATTTATTTACAAATAATCATGGCTGTTGTTAGGAAGAAGAGGAGCTTTGTTTTCTGAGACCTTTGTTTTGCTACGGCCATCGGAAACAAAAACACATCCCACTCACTTATAACACAATAACTACTCTGTCAGAAAGAGACTTGGTAAAACTAGGATAAGTAGGAAATGGTGACCAGGAAAGACCACCCTCCTCCCTTCCCCCGCCCCTAAAGTCAATTAATTTAGGCTGGAAGGAAGAATGCTGCCAGACAGAAGAGACGGTGAAAAATATTCAGCGCGATAGAGGCTGGAGAGTGTGAAAGCGAGGTGAGAGAGATGGAAAAAAGGTGAGAGGAAGAGCGAAAGGTAGGCAGTGTTGAATACACAGCTGCGAGTGTGTATTTTGCTTCTGAGAGCTCTTCTGCTTTCCAAAGCACAACTAAGAGCACACTCCTTGTTTGGATTAAACCCATACCTCCCCATTCGATCTCTATTTTGCTTGCATTCCCTCTGTGTTTTTTCCTTCTACAGCTTGTGTTGCTATTCCATTTTCCATCAGTCATTAGTAGATCACTTTTGCAAAGGTTAGAGCAAAAAGTTAAATAATTCACTCGGAAATATGAACTCTGAACTTTGAATAAAATGATCAATTTCAATTGGAAACAAGTATGACATTAAACAATGCAGGGATTATAATTCTTTGTGACATGTGCTCTGACCCCAGCTAACATAAATTCAATGGCTGTCTTCTCTTATCTATCCATCCATACTCTGTTCTCCAGTTCATATCTTTTTCACTATCTTTTCCTCATCTTTTAAAACATTCTCTGCTTAGTCAGTAGAGATAATGCATTTATTCAAGTTTTCTAAACTGTGTTATTTCAAAATGAACTCCACAATGGAAGATGTGTCTAAAAAAACTATCAAGAAAGAAAATCCAACTTTTTCTAAAAACACCAAGCTGACATGCAGGATTCACTACAGTATAAATACAGCACGGTGCATTAAAATAGCGCAGATGACCTCAGAAGGATAACCACAAAATGTTTTGGTTTCATATACAGTACAGTTTACAAAATGCTGCAACTCAAATCATGGCCTCTACAAAAACAATAGTCGAGTCTATTCGGTGCTATTACTGTATGTGGTGTAATGGATTATGCATTTTAAAACTGGAATCCTTTAAATGTATGAAAATGGATAGCAGAATAATTTTGTGTGTTTAAAAATATAATGAGAAGCAAATGTTCATCTGATCTTTGTAATACACTCTGTTCAAGTTCTGGGCGACATGTCCGGGCCACCAGCATGCTGTCTCGGGGTGTGAAACATATTCTCTTAGGAAATGTTAAAGTTAATAATCTTTGGTCATGCTCCATTTATAAAAGAGGCCTGGAGCTAAAATAGAAGAATCTGGTACCATTTTTGTACTGTATATGAAATGAACTAAAACTAATTATAACACACTATATCTGCCCTATATATTTTTTTTATCTTTAATATGTCACCTCATCTGTAATGGTTGAACAAGATTCATTTTTAAAATACATTGTGTCTTAAATGTTTATTGTATGTCTTCTGCTTTTGTGTGACAGTAGAAATGAGCATATTCATACAAAGACAGATTAAAGTGCCACAGAAACTCTGACGAACTCAAAACAGTGTACCCAAGACAATTACTGTACATTTAAAGGCAAAGTTGATTTATACCAACTTTTCATTTGACCTTTTTTCTTTGCTTAAGACTAATTTGTTTTTTCTTTTTACTACTCACTAGTCTTTATAGGCACGTTTTCATTACTTGACTATGATAATTGTATGTGCCTTTTGCACAATACTGTAGCGCATGTCAGCCTTGTCAAACATGCTGTTTCTATATTATCCAAAGTGGCCTCGATGACAGATGTCATTAAGTAGTTTAGAGAAAACCATGTGTAACTGTTGCTATTTCATGGTATCGGTGTGTCCCACAGTTGCCTTAAAGGCATTGCATTTGGCGGTGCACATATTGGACTAATTGCGATATTGGTAGCTCCAGTCATTTGTGTGTTTCTGAGAACACAGGTAATTGCTTAAACTCTGCGAATGAACTAATTATCTGCGCACTGTTTTCCCAGCAACAGTGGGTAATTTAGAGGCAATTGACCCCTCCTGCAGTTTACTGACAAATGAAAATATGTAGGCCAGTTTGCTAATGTTCGCAGTTTGCACAATTCAATCTTCTCATGGTGATGGTGGCTCAGTGGGTAAGGCTCTGAGTCAGTGATCAGAGGGTCGTGGGTTCAAGCCCCGCTCCAGACATGCTGCCATAATTGGGTCCTTGAGCAAGACCCTTAACCTCACTTGCTCCAGGGGCGCCGTT
>JAOUQX010000040.1:7602114-7614755 GCA_028566295.1 Liobagrus marginatus
GTGTGTGTGTGTGTGTGTGTGTGTGTGTGTGTGTGTGTGTGTGTGTGTGTGTGTGTGTGTGTGTGTGTGGGTACATGCGGGTGTTTGTGTACGTGTACATGTACGCGTGTGTACGTGTAGATGTATACATGTGTAATGTGTACACGTACGCGTGTGTGTACGTGTGTGTGTGTGTGTGTACACGTGTGAACGTTCGGTTGAAGGCATTATTATACATGTATAGACATCCTTTTTGTGCATATTTCTGAATGATAAATGATCAAGAACATTAATGTTTGACTGGAGTTCATTACAGTGAGAGCTGTCTCAGGGCAAGGATCCATGTACTTATGTACTTTAGGCATGCATAATTGTGAGAGGAGCTGTGGTTGAGAGCGTTGATGATAAATTGGCTTGTAGAGATTCAGTCCTGTTTGTGGTATTATTTGAGTTAAGCCAGCTCCCAGGAGAAATCACTACAACTCATGCTGTGCTCTGCATCCCTGCCCTTATTTCCATCTGGGCCTCAAGATGTTTTTCAGTTCTGGAAATTTGTGTGATACTTTTCAATGTTCATGGATGTGTGAGAGTTGATTGAGAGTCATTGAGGTTGACGATGTGTGGTCTGCCTTAGAACTAGATTCCTAGAAATGTTCTGAGTTCTGATTGAAAATAAGGTAGATTGAGTTTTATACATATGAAAATATAATTTTTCGCATTGCTATTTTTTTGTTTACATTTGACAAATGTCAAAATACTTGGATGCTTTAGTTTCTGGTTAGTGCTTAAGTTTTATTGTTTAAGTCATGCAATTAGTGAAGAGCGTTGGTTATAAAATCGCCATAAACTGTTCCATGGCAAAACATTGCATCCTTCTGAACCAAATGGAAAAAGAAGTTTTTGATTTGAAGTTTTTTAGGATGTACAATGAACAATATGATATATTCACGACGAGCAAAAACGATGCATTTCTTGACAAAAAGTTGTGGATACCTCACCAGTAAACATGCAAAGTATCTCTGTCTTCCCTAAACATTTTCCACAAAGTTGGAAGGTTTACTTTTACATACGTGTGTTTGTGTGTCTATAGAAGAAATATTTCCAACCTGAGGACACCTTGTATCCTTTCAGTTGTTATATGTAGCCGTTATTCCCTCTGACATATTGTCACTTTGTTGGGGATATGGTATACTGCCTTTTGAAAATCAGTATCAGACTACTCATTTATTGTGCAGTCAAAGTTTTAGTAAAGAATTAGACGTTTTTAACTCAAAACGCACTATTAAGTCAGACATTGTCAGAAATCTGAATACTATGATTTCTGCTGTACGATTGCATGAAATTTTTTTATTAAACTTGCATGTAACAAATACTACTACTACTTCTAATAATAATAATAATAACAACAACAATAATAATAATAATAATTGTTTTGAGTTTTAAGATAAACAAAAAGACATTTTTAAAAAGTGCCTTTGACATATTTAGGATAAACTGTTTTATTCAAATCTATTAGTTATCAAATGAAAATCACAGAAAACATATGTGATCCCCCCCCCCCTCTTCTCATTTTACCCCTTGAATGGATTGAGCTGTAGAAGCAGCCAAAAGGCCCTTTCACTTAAACTAAATACAAATTCTGATGTCTGAGTGCTAACCATACATTTGAAATAGCTGTGCATGGTCGTGCATTTTTGTACTGTTTGCACAGTTTTTTGTGGTTTGGCATAAACTAGATGCATCTGAAGTTGACTGCTCCAAACAATTCATCAATCCCAACACCGATTTGTGGCGTGTAAAACCAGGCACCTGACAAGTGGTTCTTTGTGTTACTTTAATGTAAGTGATGATGACAATACAGTGATTGACTGAGTGATGAAGTAATGAGTGCGTAAGCAAGTGAATTAATGAGTGAGTGTGATGGCTCAATGTTTTTGAAACAGTAATTTTTGTCTTGGTTATGTGGTAACCTGAGATTTGTGTATTATCCCCTGATTACTCTGTAGCAAACCAACGATTGTAAAATGAGGGCACCATTCATGTTTCGATGTTTTCCTATTTGTGTGGCCCTTGTGTGAAAGTTTAGATGTATTTGACAATCTCTTATTAGTTTCGGGGCAGACTAATGGACACTAATAATGGCTTGTATTACAAGAGTGTGACAGCTGCACCTCCGTACTCAAACACATTTGTAGGGGAAGGGTGTTACTCAGAGCTAACTCTGCAGGCCTGCTGTGTTAATGGATTGATTACTGTGCGGAGTCCAAGTGTCGCTCTAACACAGATATTTTGAGGTATACAGATGCAGATTTTCATCATCTTGACTGGGAATCTGACACATAGAGTGGACACAGCACTAAATGAGATCCTTTGTTAAATATGTCCTGCACTCTTGTAGAGGGAGATGTTTAAGGATAAATAAACAATTTAATGAATACCTCATTGACATGACATTGGAGATATCTGAGACATATTACATACCAGAACATCATTTAAAATTGCAAAATATTAAATCTGTGAAATATATCTTTATTGCGATTCAAAGCAATGACGTCAAAATTAGTCATTAAAATTTATTTTTGTTAAGCGTTTGTTTCAGTGAAAGTAAGGTAGCAGGAGCATGTTCAAGGGTGAAGCTTACCTTAAATGTTCGTCTCTAGAGAATTAACCTGAATGAGATCAATGAGACAACCAGATTACCTTTTGTTTATTTTCTGCATTCAAAGCATTATCAATATAATTTTTTTTATTTACCTTATTGTAAAACTTAAATAGTTTGATCATTTGTTTTCAATCCAGTTTGTCTTCACTGGCAGTGCACAATATATTCTGAGCTGACGTGGATGTGCGGTCTGCTGCGATAATGAAATGGAGCACAAAAATCTGTATTAAAGTCTTAACAATAATTTGATCTTGTAACAGCAAATAAAAAGACTACATGATCCGGATGCCTGTCTGCTTTCTGAGCTTCCCGTGTTCGCAGCTGCCACAGGGCTCCTTTGAGAGCTGCAGTGTTTTACATTCCTCCTGGCTTTACCAGGATATACAATTCCTGTGCTCACCATCCCTGATTAGTTATCAGATCTTATTAATGCTGCTCTAGAAAGTGAATCGGGTATTTTAACAGGCCCTAAAGCCTTACTGAATGAAAGACATTGGGCCAGAGAGAAGTGTTTAGTGCACACTGAGCCTGTTCTTACATTTCAACAGCAGGGTAGTCCATGCACTTTAGGTCTCGGCCTTCAGTGATGTCTGTGTCACTAAAAAAACAATTTTGGATAGAACGAATCAAAGTGTGGATATCATGCATGCAGAGCTTTGTCAGCCTTAAAATAGAAAGAGAACACGGGTCTTTATAAACCCCACCACATGTAACCATTAACAAAAACAATATACAGTGACTATTGGAAAATCCTTATTCTATATCAAGCACCAAAAACAATGTATAGAATACCACGTTTGCATTATTAGTCAATTAAAATAACATTTTAAATGAATAACATACAATAAAAATGTTGTTATACCTTAACTTCACAGTATATCACGGTATAAAAGGGGATTTGTGACTGAATCCATCTGTCTTCTTTCTGACCTTCCAACAGATTTATATGCCATTTTGATTTTAATAGACACACACTATTATGTGAAGGTTGTTGGCTGGTTGTTGAATTTCATAGCTCACAATTAAAGAATTATATTTATATACATATTTATTTGTGCATATATTTGTGATTGGAAATAATAATAATAATGCATTTAAGTAAAGCACCCACATTCATATTTATTTAATTTTACTGTGAAAGTTTTAGGTCAGCAGTGAAGCCGCTGTTGGCCCTGGGAATCCACCAGTTCATTTCAGGGAGATTTAAGTGCTCATCTTATTTGGGTGATGCGCTGTCTAAGGCTCCTATTTCTGCCCTAATTTATTCCCTCTGTTTCCCTGCATGTCTAAAATGTGCATGTCTTCTTCTCCCACAGATGGGACAGAAGTTTTTTACACATCATTATATGTCCATTCAAGAAAAGCAGTTTTCCTTTAAATGCTCCTTTGTGTATATATAAAACAGATGCTTCATTTGAACATTTTAATGGATTTCCTCCTGAAGGTTTGAGGATTGGTACAGTGTTCTGGGGAGCTGAGAGGAGTTTGGTTCCTTAGTTAGAGACATACTGTAAGTTTTATTAAACCAATAAAACCCTAAAACAAATACACCTTCAAAGCAGACTCCTATAAAATCAATCCAATCAAATCCACTCTAATATTTTTTTGTTTTTTTTTAAATACTGGCTCCTTTTTGAAAATGTGTATTGTTTTCTGCACTGTATTTTTATATGCTGGATAGTCTGAATTATCTTCCAAAGCTAGGCCAGTGTATGTTTTTGTAGCCAGTTGACATTATCATCTAACATGTAACAGTAGCAACAGCCACAGTAAATAAGGCCAGAGGTCCGTCCTCTGAGGAGAATCAATCGACAGAATGTTTGCTTGATTAACTTCTGCATTGCTCTGGATGCTCTGTGAGGTGGTCAGGGTGGTAATGTTCAGCCCTGGCGGCTCATGGTCTTAGCTGGAGGATCAAAGGCGCTTTTGCATGCTTAGGCGTCATTCTCATGCCACGTGTTTTCTATCACTCTCCACCCTTTCTCTAAATGCTTTCCCCTGTGTTTCCACCTCATACAAACTTGCAGGGCTCATGTACAATGTCAAGACATTGCTTCATGTCACCCCACTGCTGATGGTTCAAATTATTGTTACCAAACAATAGCAGATCCACGGAATGGCCGAAGTGCTCCCACATGGAGTGAAAAACTGAGTATGAACTGTTCTGGTTTTTTGGGGGGTTGTAGTGATTTTCGGTTTCATTCATATTAAAGACTCTGCAGGGGCCATTTACTATAATGAGGAGACCAAGCAAGGTTTCTGACTAGGTCTGCTTTTGCTCAGACCTAAGAAGGACTTGAGAAACAAATATTCACCTAAAGTATTAGGAAATGCACTGCTTACGGTCACTTCCCTGTCAAGGGAAATACCATACATACAAAATGGCTAGAAATAAGCTGCAATTTAAACTAACTTCTTAGCTTTTGATTTACACATGTTTTGAATGATTACACAGAAAGCTGTGTTTGAGTGTGCATTAAACTGGAAACTGGAAAAACACATGTTTTAACTGTCAAACACTGGAGTTTGATTTTGGCATCACTGGTAGGTTTGTTTTTTATTCATACTTCATTGGTTTTTATGACACATACTTGCACACTTACAGTAAATTATCTTCGGAAGTTAGACCATGACTGAGCCATAACAACTGAAATACCACAACTGGAATAAATATAGATTGTTGGACAAGTAATAAAGATGTTGCTTGTTTATGGTGTATATACTTTTAAACAACAGCCCACCGTATAAAAGCACTGATCTTCTGTCCTGTTGGAACACGTGGTGAGCATTTTATTGAGTATCTACAAACATTTCACTGACCTGCTTCTGAACAGCTCAGAAAACTTCCAGCTGAGTTTCATAGCCTATTACGAATAAATGCTGTGTCAGTTTATTAGCTGGTTTTGCCAGATAAATACAGAGTTAATTTAGTCTCCCATGCCCCTCGAGTGTAGAGTTTGTTATCAAGATTTACTGTGCTGTATGGAGTGGAATGGTGGAATAGTTTTAGGGTTTACTCACCTCACACAGTAACTACGTCTCCTCAAGCTCTTTTTGCACCAGGTAAAAGACACTGAATTATCAGGCTTTGATTTTTATTTTTAGACAGTATTTCTGCATTTCTTTCATATTGTAATAGTTTGACACATTTACAGGACAAAGTACCTACTCGTTCATCAGGCCAGATGCTTTGTTCTTCACGGTGCAGCCAATGCCGGGTTTGCTTTAGGCCTATTATGCTAGAATTATTCTTCATAAACCCAGGTCAGGTCCCAGATGGAAGCTATTATTGTACCTCTGACTCCCAGAATTTTGGTTTTCTAGCAATTTGGAGTTAGGGGACACTCACTGCCTGACTTTTTTTCCTAGCTGCTTTTCCACTGACCCTAAAGCAGTTTCCACCATGATGATGAATGTTTGACATTTTCCATGGGCAAATTGAAGTGAGATTGTTTCAGGATGGGCTTATGCATGTAACAACTATGAGGGGTAGAAATGGTCAAGGCAAGAATAATTCTTTAATTCCATTCAAAAATCAATTTCAATAGATAGCAGCATAAATTATGTATTTCAGTCTAAGCTGTTGACTGGTTATAATACCAAGTGGTTCTGCAAATTGGTATGTTACTATTTGATCTTGCACTGGGCTATGTATATAGGTTATGTAGGCTAATACATTACATGTTCCGGGCACTTCCCACAAACACCCAATGAACTACATTTTGCTTTAGATAATCTCATCATTGCACACTATATAAGGAAAACTTATCAAATGAAAGAAAGTCATGTAGCAGTAATGTTGTTTATATTCAGAATACTGTGTACTATGGTGGAATCTTGTTGGGAAAGGAGCAGTTTAAATAACAGCGCGAGTTCATTAAACTCTGCATTTTTTTATTGAAGGGACCATTTGACAAATTCTAACCAAAAGATTTCATTATAGAGAAGAGAATCTAACAATGGGTGAGTGGAGTGTAGTCTGTGTTTGTCTCTACATGGAGACAAATGTCTCCATGTACACAGTCACAAAACTCACCATTATTAACTCTTGCCAGGAATTTTTGTTTTTGTTTTTGTTTTATCAGCCTACCCTAGTCCAGAAAAAACTGTCTATAGTTATAGATAGTTATAGGTTAGAACGAAATAGATAGTCTATAGTTATAGATATATATAGGATGATTGTAACTTCAAACATTGTAACAAATGTTCTGGAATGTAAATCCCATGCTGCAGATGAAGGCTGTTTATTTGGGATGGCCCCTGTTGGTGCATGAGACGTGGGCTAGAAGGGGGTGTGACTGTGATCGATGAGCGTGCTGCTAGTCTGACAGCAGGACAAGGCCATTCTGACAGCCAGTGCTTCAAGCATACTTCAGGCCGAGTCGCCCCCCTCCCTCCTTCCACTTGCTCACTCTGCATGGGGAAGTGGCCCATTCACCAAGATAAACACAATAACAGTCTCTATTGGCACTACATAGCGTTTTTTTTTTTTTAAATCACATTTCAATTTTGACAGAAGTGTCATTAATCAACTTTTCACCTAAGCTGTTATGCTGTTCATTGCTCTTTAAGGAATGGCAAACGAACATCTGTAAATTACCCAGGGAAGCTGTTTCTGTGACCTTTCATTCAGTAAGGTTGTCAAATACGCAACTGCAGATGAATTGCAAATCTAAACATCCCCATTCTCCGAATTCGCACACTATTGTCGGCCCTTGCTTGACATCGCTCATCGGCGTGCACCAAAAAAAAATACAAAAATACAAGTTCAAAAAATTCAAGTTCAAGCTGGTATTTGTAAGTCAGGCCGTCTGCTCAAAAACCATACACTGAGTTATTTGGACTGCCTGTATTCCCTGGGCCATGTTTCAGCACACATGCTGCCTAAGTTAGAGTCTTTGACCACTATTCTTTGAAGTCAATGCCGAACTTTTACATACTTTTACGCAATTGTTTCCCAGTCTGAACTGTACAGCACATTTAAGAGGATAATGTTAAAGTTTAAAGTTAAGCTTATTGGTCACATGCACATCATACAGTACAACATACAGTGAAATTCTTTGATTCCGCATATCCCAGCATACAAATTTGAACGCTGGGGTCAGAGCGCAGGGTCAGCCAGAATGAACGGCGCCCCTCGAGCAAGTGAGGTTAAGGGTCTTGCTCAAGGACCCAATGATGGCAGCATGTCTGGAACGGGGCTCAAACCCCCGCCCCTCTGATCACTGACTCAGAGCCTTACCCACTGAGCCACCATCACCCTAATGGTGCTGTATCATTTTACAACTACATTTCTTAATGAAGGTATTTGAAAGGCTGCATCTACAATGTAGACATTTTAAAAATAATTAGTTTGGTACCATTAGCTTTCAAAAGAACTGCAAGAATTAGAGTTCATATATATTATGCAAGTAATTTTACTTTTACATGAAGGTTTACTATTTGAATGTAGCATATTGTATAATTAGCAGATTTACATAACTATTTGGCATATGTACCTCAATTATTCATTAATCTATGGCTAGCACTGGGCGCACACATGCACGCATGCACTAGACACTATCTATCAATATCTAGACTACCTGCTGGTATGATTTTGGAATTGTGTGAAACATCAGACAGTTGGTAATCTAAGAATCTGACCAGGGACCGGGATATGTGAGGCAGCAAAGCTACCTGCTGTGCCCCCATGCAGCCTTGCAGCAAGAAATTGAGAATATTTCCCAAAAATACATCTGTGTTGTGCTCCAACATTGCAGCTGTATCCAGTGTTGATAAAAAGATGGGAAAGGTACACTGTTTAGATCAACTGTGTAATTGTAATAAACCTAACAATTCTAGTGTTATTCCTTCTTTTTCAGAACTTACTTGAAAATGCATTTCAAATGTTCCTTTTTACAAATAAATTCAGCACTTAGGGATTCTTGGTGTGTGCAAAGCACCAGGTGCTGATCTTTGTCCAGAGTCTCTTAGGATGTGTCCAGTTTCAATAGCATGAGGTATGTTGGTAGAGGTTACTAAACAATATGCTGTAAGAGGAAATTAACTGAGCATTTGAAGTGTTAGAAACAGAATGATTCATCACACACACTTGTAGGCTCTGTATAATTATTGCCACATGTACATGGGTGCATGCCTGCAACTTGTGGGAAATGCATGGTTTTTGACATGGTTGTAATTGCCATTTGTGCCTGTATCATTTTTGTAGGGCATATTTTGAGCCTTAAGCATGTCTGCCTTTTTTGCATTTGCTTTCTCAATCTGTAGGGTTGTTACACACATCTGCACCTCATTATTAGCCTATATCATGTGGTATCCCACGTGTGTTTTTAATTAGGTACTGTCTAAAAACAGTTATTATCTTCAGATTTGGTAGGGTTGATTAAATGCAATGTAAAGTGTACATCCATCATTTTACAATTGTGGCTCCCTGTTTATATCAAGAAGAATTTTTATTGCATAACATTGTAAGTATTTAGAATATCTTTTTATAAAATATGTATGCCTAAATAAACTTATTAATAGCTCAGTGGCACTAACCTTTAATTAATTAATTAATTAATTTTATTATTTAGAGGCGTACACAGTGTCTCTTGTGTGACTTTGTCCCATGGGTACCCATGTACTTTTTCTGGATCTGCACCTTGCCAAGTCACCTGTGATAGTTTCTGTTGTTCACATGATTAAGTGGTCTTACCAGTAACTGTGAGAAAGGCCAGCCACAGTAAGAGGAAATTTCATATCTTTACTTCCTCAATAAGCTTGTTCATTTTACATTTTTTAAGGGAAAAACATATAAATGCCATCAGAAAATCTGATTATAGTATGCAGGCCAACAAATAGGTGAATAGATGGATTTTTATACATCATCTGCTCTACTATCCCACATGTCAAATTAGTTCATACACAAATTTATACAGGGCTTTTTACAAGTGGTTAGGATTTGAAAACTCTAAGGATTTTGGTGTAAAATGTCCTTTACTAGCCTAACTGTTAAATGTCTTACTTCAACACCTGATGTTGGTTCTTTTCCAGATAAGACAATAATGTCTTTTGGGTTTAGATATGTTTGGGAGAAGCAGCCTATTTATTCTGACTTGAAATGATAAATAGTGACAACATTATACTTTGTTTTTATAAGTATGTGCATTAAAATTTTGGAATTACAATTTAATGCCTCCACCTGTGTTTAAAGGGCAAATAAGGAAAGATGTATTAAAAAATTCCACTGCATTTGTGACTTTTGAGTAAAATGCGCCAGGCGAGCATAGCTCAGCTTTTTCCAAATCAGGGCAGTGTGTGCCCTGTGCATATATGACTATGGAAATAACAGTGAGGCAACAGTATGCAAACTAAAACTAATGTTAACCAGTAAAATTACTTTAGCGCAAAAATAAACCAGTCGGTGTTTTGCAGATCATCATGTGCTATGGCATTATTATTTGTGCAAAAATGAACAATACAAACAGTATTTATTACTTGGATTCATTTCAAAGTTACCTTTTGTGACTTTATATCTGAAGTCCAAATAAAATCTGAATGTATCCATATAGCCTTTACAACCTTTCAAACAAGCGAACAGATTCTGTGCAAGAACATTATGCTCAATTAATGTTCGAAATCCAGTACATGAATTTGGATGCCAGGGCTTTTGTGTTTTGGGATGCGTTCCTGATTTTATGCTTTTAAAGAGGGGGGTGCGGGGGGTGGGGGGGGGAGAGAGAGAGAGAGAGAGAGAGAAATATACAATTCATGCCCTTGCTAGGTAGTGCTGTTCAGCCTGGTTGAAATCTTGCATCGCTTCAGAGAGGCTGCAATTTTCACACCCACAGCTTATTAAAGCGTTCAGACTCCAGTGCCCCTGCATAGCTCCCAAACCTTTTAGCATGCGCGCTACCCTGAATGCCAAGCATAGTAGTGAATCTTACAGAGCAGCAATGCGTAGCGGCTTCAATGACTACCTGGAAAACGCAGCATTCTGTGGCTTAAAGTGATGAAAGACAGCACCTTTGAATCCACGTCGAGACACAAGGAGCAAGGTTTTTTTTTTTAAAACTACTTGAAAGCTGTTTTATGGTGATGCTATCAGGCAGCATATAAAGCCCAGACCCTACGGCATCGTTCTGCTTTAATACAACCAGCAGATCAGAACTTGTAATCTAGCTGTAGCAAGAATCTCGAAACAGAAGCACTTTGATATGTCTGCCACTTAAAGACCGGACAAAAAAGGAGACCTTTAAAGGTTGTGAGATGCCTTTGAGATGAGCAGTGACCTTTCAGGAACCCTGTTTGAGAGATAAGTCCTTAAACACATCTGGCCAGGGCAAGAGACCATGGAGATTTGAAATGCCACTGAGGACAGTCCACTAAGATTAATATGCCCATCACATGAAATCGATTGGAGGACATATTTTCCAAAACAAATCTATCATAAAGGTATTTGTGAAAGTGAGTAGAACTGCATATAGTAGATGATTCAGTGGACGCTTTTAAGGAAATGCAAACCTCTTTTTAGTTCCTTGCCGTTTTTGTTTATTTATATTATATGTTTAAGGCCCTAAGCGCATTATACAGGCCTCTCAGATAAACGGACTAAGCTTTATTGCACCACATAAGTTTTTGCAGAGTATTGGGATAATGATATTCTGGGGGTTTTTTTCTTAATTGACACAATAAAACTTTGTTAAGCGGCCCACAAGACTGCCGGTTAAGCAGGTGATTGGAAATGACAATCCCAAAACTGTTATTATCTGCCTGTCATCACTGGCATTAGAATCTCTTAACTTATACTTAAAGGAGCAACAGCATTTTCGAAGCTTGAAACCAGCTCATAAACAATCTAAAATATTAAGAAATAATTGCATAGACATGCTTGATTAATTTATATAGGTGTGTTTATTCGTTTGTCTGCAGTACAGTACCCTATCCTGTTCATGGCCACAGTGGATGTAGGGCAATTAACCATAGCCAATCCACCTACAGACATGTTTCTGGAAGGTGAGAGGATACCTCTTTATCTGTTCCACGTTCCACAGATCGAACCATATTCTGATTTGGGCCAAAACTGCAATTTTCTATTTGTAATAAAATTTGAACCCAGCCATAGAATTCTGATAAAACTAACTGAGAGAAATGCCTGCCCTTCATCTACATCATAATCATTCATTATTTACCACAACTATGAGTACTCATGAGAGTGAATTGATTTATTGCTCTTTTTCAGAATTTATTTTTGTTTGTACCTGGCTGTGATATTTTCAGAATAATGTATCTGTTCTATGTATTAATGTTTCAGCAAATTAACCATATTCACCACCACCATCAAAAACCTCAACCCAGACTACTCAGCCATTAAGAATGAACGGATGAACCACGTAAATGCAAGTGACTAAACAGTGTGTGTGTGTGTGTGTGTGTGTGTGTGTGTGTTTATGTCTGTGCGGTTCAGCGTCTTTCTAGTGGAATAGACGGTCTGTTTCATCATGTGTACTCTCTACAAGAGTAAATTAATATCCAGTTTAAAGAACAAAGAACAACGTGCAAATGGAAATTATATCCTGCCGATCAAAGATAATTATTGCACTGGAGTGTACGAAGCATCTGAAAATTGTTTCCAGGTGTATGAAGAATTGGCACTTTTATTATCTATCATTTTAATTGAGCTAATTATGAATACTGCTGTTTAGCTAGTATTTAGGATGAATGAACGCCAGGAGTCCAGAAATACATCAGTGGAGCAGAAACGACTTCTTCCAAAGCCAATATTTATGCTAAGTGCAACCCATGGTAATAAATAGTCAGCATTTATCATCATCCCTGCTCGTATGTCATTTGATGCACTGAGTCACTGAATGTACAGTACAGCAGGCTCTATTTACGGTTTTGGTTCTGGAAACCTAACTGTGTTTTCATGTATCATAACACTCTCTCTCTCTCTCTCTCTCTCTCTCTATATATATATATATATATATATAGAGAGAGAGAGAGAGAGAGAGAGAGA
>JAOUQX010000040.1:7617970-7627972 GCA_028566295.1 Liobagrus marginatus
AATATCATCACGCGGGCCAAAAAAAACCCCCTCGCGGGCCGGATTTGGCCCGCGGGCCTTGGCTTTGACATATGTGGGTTAGAGGTTAGTATACTACTATATATTACTAATATAAACCACAAGGCTATGTCATTAATTTTGCATCGTCCCATTTTCAGTAAATTTTACCTATTACAATTTAACAGTCATATAGCAGTTGTGTTGAATTCATGTTGAGAGACTATATTAAGTGTTGATCCAAACTGTTCATATTAACCTCATAGATAGGAGTTAAATCAAATTTGCTGATTTACAAAAGATTCCAATATATTGTTTTTAAAGAATTTCCTGGTGTTTCTTAATCTCAGTCAAAAAGCTGTGCAATCCCCTAAAAATAACCCAAAAGTGTAGCCTAGTGATTGAACCTGTCTACTACTTTGTAGCCCCCACCTGGACCTATCATCATGTTTATTACCCTGCCTGAGCCCTGTAAGGTTCACTTAGACGTTTAGCATTGTAGAAGCTATGCACCAGGGGCCTCAGTGTGTCAGGAAAGGACAGTTTCAGGTGAGACCACGCATGTCAGAAGACTAGGTGAGCAACCGATCCGGTGGCAAGCTGTTGAAGTGGAACACTGACGCTGACCTTCCTCTAAGGTAATTGCCCCCCTGTCTGCTGCAAACACATTGATAATTGCCACAGTGTTCTATAAGAGAACAGAAGCATTGAAGGTCTTTTGTGTAAAACGTCTAAAATGTCAGCCCTCCTCATGCGCTAGATATCTAAGAAAGACCCAGAGGAACTCTTTCTGTTCAAGAGGCTCCTGTGGTGCATTGCTGATTCTAAGATCTAAAAGGGAAAGCAGCAGAAAGGCAGTTCCATTCACATTCACCTTGGCCATACATTGAGGATGTCGTGTCTTTGCCCTTGTGTTTTTCATCGAACCATTGCTTCAGACTTTTAAATTTAGCCTTTCAACTGTGCCATCCGAAAATCTCAGAGGCGCCACAGGAGGGCGTTTTATATAGTACAGTGTTAACAGGGATTCACAGTTTGTGTGTATGTATATATGAGTACATAATTAATGTGCATCGATATTTGTGTGTGTGTGTGTGTGTGTGTGTGTGTGTGTGTGTGTGTCTGGTAATCTCAGCAGCTGCTAGTAGCTAGGTAAGAAGAGATGGTTGATGTAACCTAGTGTCTGGAGATCAGCTGCGGTGGTTTGTCTCGTCTGCCTCTGACAACCCTGCTATGCTGCCCTGCATTCAGTTCGTCTGATTTATGGAGGTGTGCGCTGCCCCTCCCTGCCGTGTTTCCTGGCATAAGAGATTGATTTGCGGAGCTCTGTGCCTGTACTAGGACAGTGACACCTGCCACGGTAATCTAAGTTGTTCACTGCTCTTGTTTGCCCTTGGAATGGTACGATGCCAAATGAATGCACGGATGCTCAGAAACACTGATCTTTGCCTGGATTTCTATTCTCCTGAGATTCATGTTTACAGCTTCATTAGGGGAAAGTCATAAACTGTCACTGCCAGCCATAAAGTGTCATTACCACTGTCTTCCTTGTGGATATATTTCCCAGGACTTTTTCATTAATACAGAGAGTGCGTTAAGTGTTGATAATCATCTCACATCTGTGTCGGTGATATGTATTTAAATACCCTTTAAATATGCTTTAAGTGAGAAAACAGTTATGATAAGTCTAGGAACAGGCCATATGGTGCAATAGAGAATGAAGTTTTATAGTTTAGTAAACTGGTGGAACTGTGTGTGTATTGGTCTGGGAATACCACCTCACATGTCACTGTGGTTGATTTCTGCCAACCAGCAGAGAAATAGAAAAAATGTAAGTCTCACAAAAGTGAGTACACCCCTCATATTTTTGTAAATATTTTATTATATATTTTGATGTGACAGCACTGAAGAAATGGCACTTTGCTTCAGTGTAGTGAGTGTACAGCTTGTATAACAGTGTAAATTTGCTGTCCCCTCAAAATAACTCAACACACAGCAATTAATGTCTAAACTGCTGGCAACAAATGTGTGTGCACCCCTAAGTGAAAATGTCCAAATTGGGCCCAAAGTGTCTATTTTGTGTAGCCACTATTATTTCCCAGCACTACCTTAACTCTCTTGGGCATGGAGTTCACCGGAGCTTCACAGGTTGCCACTGGAATACTCTTCCCCGCCTCCATGATGACATCACGGAGCTGGTGAAGGTTAGAGACCTAGTCTACGAAAGTAACCCTACTACAGTATGTCACAGTACATGTTGGCATTCAAGGTTCCCTCAATGAACTATAGCTTCCAAGTGCCAGCAGCACTCATACAGCCCCAGACCATGGCACTGCCACCACCATGCTTGACTGTAGGTAAGACGCACTTGTTTTACTACTCCTCACCTGGTTGACGCGACACACACTTGACACCATCTAAACCAAATAAGTTTATCTTGCTCTTATCAAACCACAGGACCTGGTTCCAGTAATCCATGTCCTTAGTCTGCTTGTCTTCAGCAAACTGTTTGCAGGCTTTCTTGTGAATCATCTTTAGAAGAGGCTTCCTTCTGAGACGGCAGCCATGCGGACCAATTTGATGCAGTGTGCGGCGTATAGTCTGAGCACTGACAGGCTGACCCCCCACCCTGCCACTTCCACCTCTGCAGCAATCCTAGCAGCACTCGTACAACTATTTCCCAAAGATCTACGTCTATTGCCTACTTTACATTGTAGCAAAGTGTCATTTCTTCAGTGTCACTTGAAAAGATGCAATAAAATATTTAGAAAAATGTGAGGCGTTTACTCACTGTTGTGAGATACTGTATGTGTGTATACACAATATATCGGCAAATGTTTATTTACATGTTAAAAGCACACCCATAAGTGTGTCTTCCCCATACTTTTACCATAAATTTTGAAGCATACAATTGTCTAGGATGTCCCTTCAATGGCGCTAAGAGACCCAAACACTGTTCCAGCATAACAACGCCTGGGTTCACATAGTCTCTGAGCTCCATGAAGACATAATGTGTTATGATTGGAGAGGAAGTACCTGAGTGTCCTGCACAGAGCCCTGATGTCAACCCCACTGAACATCTTTAGAATGAACGGAAATGTTGATTGCACTCCAGACCCCCTCACCTGATATTAGTGCCTGATTTTATTAATCATTTTGTGTTTGAAAGGGAAAATTCTTCCATGCATGTTCCCCAAGTTAGTTAAAAGCATTCTCATGAGAGTGGAGGCTATTATAGAAGTGAGATCAGGAATAGGAAAGAAGCACGTGGATCAGTATTCAAAAACTTTTAGCCATGTAGTGTGTGTGTGTATTTATATATATTATTTATATATTTTGTAAATAATCTGTCTAGAAATACTGTATATAATTTTTGTGTGTGAGTGTGTGGCAGTTATGATATTATTATGTAGTGTGAATAGATGACGGTGGACGTGTTGAAGATAAGGGAAGTGGGCCATCCATGGCTCGGGCTCAGTATTGTTGCTGTGGAGTATTCCAGCTGACCTATTTCAACACTCCTAAAAGGAGGACACGTCCAACTCACTAGCCCTGTTCATTCAAGCAGGCTTTTGTCCATGCTGCTCTTTCCTTTGTTACTTTGTCTAACACACACTTATGCAAAATGAATAAAAAAAATTTTATTCTGTTATATAATTGTATGAAAGCGAGACAGGTATGAGGAATTTGAATAATTTCTTATGCCCTGTTGCAATTCTGGCCATTCTTCATCATCCATTTTTATGCTTTTCATATAAGGGATTTGGAGGATTAAGAAAGAGCAGATGAAAAAACCGTCTGCATGAATTATGTTCATCATAGTTCTGGTAATGGGTATATGAGCACCTCCGATTGCTGTTGGCAATCATTGTTGGCACATAGGGCCTGACAGTTTGACAGACAGTAAATCAGAGGCTTAAAGATCGGTCCCTAACACAGAGCTCGGTTATCTTGATTTCTGTTGGGCATGGAAAGAACCACAATAGCCTGAAGCAGGTTGTCTGGATTCAAATAGGAAGTTTTATGGCTGTTGTTTGCGTACTACTTGTGTGTGAAAATAATTTCTCTTTTATCAGTCATGACCATGTCTGACAGTCGGCGTACATTAAAAGTGACCAGCACAATCCCTGAACCCTTGGCTGACCCTGTTCTGCTTTTGTCTGTCAGGAAGATTTATCAGTAGCAGCGGATTCCGTGTGGTCCAGCATCTCCAGAGGAACGGTGGCCAGTGAGTGGCACAGAAAGGGGTGGCCATAAACCTGCCACAATGGGGATTAGGTGGTGGCCGAAGCAGGGCGTCTATTGTGCTGCCTTCAATCTGAGAGCTGTACATTTGGTACAATAGAGCAAAGAAGGAGGACAAAAACCCAGGCAGGGAGAAACGCATTCCAAAAGACTTTGAACGCTATGCTAATAGGCTTAGTTTTTTGCAAAGCTATCTTCCTCTTTTTTGCACCCACTACTCATCTGCTCAATTTCCTGCAGGCATATTTGCTGCAGTATCTTATTGAGACATGTCAGGGGATTTTAGCGAAATGGTGTCCTAAAATTACTGACTGACCCAGGCATATCCAGCAGCCTGGGGGAACATAATGCAGAAAAGAATTTTGTGTGAGTGTCTGTGTTATGAATTTATGTGTATATCACTGGATTTAGGGACATGCCCTCAAGATTAAACCTAAATTATAATCCATCATAGAAAACCCACCCCCATTCAATCCTCTTTGGATTAATGCCATTATTAGTTATGAAACTATTTCAATCAATTTGTCAATTAAAAGTGATTGAAATGAATCAAAGCAACAGTCAGAAATTAATAAAAGTATAATTATAGATGCCATATTTTCATTAGAAAAGTACAAACAACTTGAGTTTACAAAATAAAGTTTTATAGGCTAGCCAGACCATAAGTGTCCATAAGTAAATTAAATATCAATATATATATTGCTTTAAAATAGTATTATACTGTATGAAAGCCTGAGAGTTACACCCTCACATATGCTTAGATATTAGATTAGATCTATATTTGTGTGATTTTCCTCATGTCTAACAAACCTTAAGTTAGGAAGAATTTTTGAGAAAGTGGTGAATTGGTAGAAATGTCTTTTCATAGCAACGCAGTAGAGTGTGTAATTCAGAGGTGTGCAAATATGACAGTGAATAGCATATAATATTACAATAACCAATATAAGCAACTTTTTAAAAACATGATTTCACGTAGCAAGTTTCTAAAGGGAGCGTGCTGATGAAACCCTGTCTGCACGAACAGGGTGCACTTAGGTATGCAAATACCTATGTTGTCAGGCAGGTAGGGCATAATTATTGTAATGTTCAGACCAAATGTTTTGATTGGATGAAGATCAAGACCTTTCAAAGGGACTTTTAACCAGCATAACAGAAATGTTTTTGAACAACAACCCCTACCCTGCCTTTAAATTTCAAAAACATAGTTCTTCATAAATCAGCAAAACGCTGGGGAAAAAAATGACAGCTATGTTGGCAAGTGTTAATGCGGTAAACGATCTCTGAAGCAAACAGGACATAAAAGATTAATTTAGTATCTCATTCATTTTCAGTATCTGATTTATGGTTAAGGATGAAGTGGATCATGTCATAGTGGTGTACACCTGTAACGCCCTCTGTGCCAGCGACCTACAGAGGGGCGTGGCCAGGTCGGCACCCGAAGGACTTTATGACCCAGAGAGTATTTTCCTTGTGTTTGTGTTAATGTCATGTGTCTTTATGTTCTCATTGGTTAGCGCACACGCGTCAGCCATATTAGAGTAATTGTACACACCTGACAATCCTTGTTAATCAGTTAATCATGTTTAATTATGTTATGTTTAAAACAGCCGCGATGAGTAGGACTCATGGCTGGTTATTGTTTGTGTTAGCGCGTGCTTGTGTAGTACGTCTAACCTTGTAGCATTGCTCTGGTTCAGAGCGCCTTTCAGTATGCGTTATCTCCATGTCAATAAAGACTCTAAGAGCCGGTTGTTACAACACCATAGTGGTGTATGTCAAAAACTCTGTGTGTGTGTGTGTGTGTGTGTGTGTGTGTGTGTGTGTGTGTGTGTGTGTGTGTGTGTGTGTGTGTGTGATTATCACTCTGTCTCGGTGCTGTCTGAAGGTGAAGTTGCCCATTTGTTTATGGCCTGTACACACAGGCAGCTGGAGTACACAAAGCTAAGCTGTGGCTAAAGCGCATACTGTTGGCCCTAAGTGCAGGCTGTGGCACTGAACGGAATAAATGCCGTGGTAACTGTGGGCCCTATTGTGGGCCTATTATGTAAGAGGTTTGAGCAGTCCACTAGGGAGTTCTGTCAGAAATATTTTGCGCTGTAAATCTAAACAGGCATTCCAACTGCACTTTCTCTCATAAGGATAAATATTACACAGCTTGGATATACACATTATTAGTGTAACTCACCAAGCATAATTAACAGTTAGTATATGTGAGTTGAGTAAATGTTGAGAGTGATTTTCGGTTAAAATCACATGTTGTGTATTACATGTGTATGGCACATTAACTAGCTTTATGTTGTCAGTGTGTTTATCTGTCTGCATAGGCGTGTGAGTTTTTCCTGCAGCAAGGCCACTGGCTGCTGTAACACTATGTAAAATGGAAACACTGTCCTACTGAGATGTCAGAGAGAGAGAGAGAGAGAGAGAGAGAGAGAGAGAGAGAGAGAGAGAGTGTGTGAACATGAGTTGACATAAGTTTTCAGGTAGAATGAAAATATTGCTGTTAATGAGGTGCTACAGTGCCATCTTGCACCTCAGACTAATTCTGACTCTGTTTCTGTCTCGAATCTGTTTGCTAGACCTGTAATTATATTTTCCCCCCTTTGTCCACAGCACTTTGCAATACTGGCTTCCTCCAATGTCTCTACACTATTACTGAAAAGTGTAATATTATGACTCTCTGTGAGATTCATGATATAGCTACAATTAATTTGTAAGCGTCCCTATAAAAGCAAGAAACATAGTCTCTTATAATATCCCAATTTTAAAAAAATGTGTGTATATATATATATATATATATATATATACTTGCACCACGTAGCTTGCGCCACGGCAGCTGCATTGTTCCTCCTTAATGCCGGAGAGCATTAAGACTAATACAAAGCAGTGTTTTAAGCCCATCGGTACCAGTGCCATGCAGCCTACTGATGCTTTAATAG
This sequence comes from Liobagrus marginatus, assembly GCA_028566295.1. Taxonomy (NCBI): domain Eukaryota; kingdom Metazoa; phylum Chordata; class Actinopteri; order Siluriformes; family Amblycipitidae; genus Liobagrus; species Liobagrus marginatus. The sequence continues at coordinate 7,625,152 of JAOUQX010000040.1, forward strand.
ATCAAAATGTTTATTGTTGCCCTTGATGCAGTGTGTTCACCACAACCAAAGCTAATCTAAATGAAACACTCTGAAACATATTATGTGACTACGGTGCCAGGCTCTGAGTGAGGGAGCTGTTGAACAGACGCTTTCTGTATTGCCTCTATATTCCCAGATTGGTGTTTGTGCTGGTAACTATACAGTAATGGTACTAGAGTAGAGGCTTATTCATTTCAAAACGACTTTAAAAAGTCTCTTTTCATTTGGAGCTTCACTTTCAGAAATTGGCACAGTTTTCGGAGCTGCCTAATTAAACCATCTGATCCTAGTCTGATTTGAACGAGAAAGGTGCCTGACGAGCAGCTCGGAGGCGGCGTGGGCATGGGAGCTGCAATGTAGCTCACAACAGAATGAAGGAAGGACACGCTTATTTGAAGGTACCAGAGGCATGGCGCTAATTACTATGCTAATATCCATTACAAATGCAGTGGGGTAAAAAGCCTCACTCTGGATACAGCTGCTTCTGGTTCTAAGTGCTTTTCTTTCACTGAGGAAAGAGCTTTTACCCTAAAACATCTAATCTGATCGTAGTAACAGTTACATAGGAGATGTAGCATGAAAGTATACTTTACTTTGTGGGCAAAAAAAGAACGAGAACCACTTGGTGGTACCAGGAAATCATTTACACACGGTAAACATAGCACTCTTTTAGTATGGCTACAGTAGAGCAGAACCGCACTGACCTCTCATTTCTCCACAAAAGTAAGAAATTTGCTCCACACTTCCCATCCAAAACACTTTCCAACCTGGAAGTGGGCACTTTTTTTTTGCATTGCTTATGCTGTTTAGTATTTTACTGTGTTTGTTTTTCTCCTTGGACAAGAATATAGCCAATCAGGAAATGAAAGAAGACTATACTTTAGTAAACTGAAAGATTTTGTTTAAGCAGCTAGGTAAAAACCTTTTCTATTCAACCCAAGCCCTACTGTCAGGCTTTCCAACTGATGTGGGATGTCATTGAAGTTGTTTACAAGGCAGTGGGTATTGATTCAGGGTGAGGTAGCCTCATTCTCCTCTGAGAGTGCTATTGTACTGGCTCCAGCACAAACAGAGCCTTGCTGACGGGCTCTGATCACATTTCAGGCAACTTTCTGGGCTATTGCTAGGCTATCCTGTGTACAAGCAGTTACAAATGGCCCACTCAGTGGGATATAGCTCATGTGAGTATAAGGCTAAGAAGTTGGAGATGTGATTTATGTTTGCGTGTCTCTAGGTGAATCTAGGTGTTTTGTAAGTAGGGGCATTTGACTGTGTTCTTATTTTGTTTAGTTTACAAAGTAAATAATTTAAATTTCTAGTATGAATGGAAGTGAGGAATAATGAGATGAGTTTATTTGCTGCTTAGTAATAATTCTTGGAGGTAAGGAAGGTAGGTAGTGGGTTTCAGAAATAAGAAAATATTTCTGCCCATGAATAATTAAAAACTAATCTGAAACTATGTAATACTTTTGTGGCATTGCCAAAAGCCACCAAGTAGAATCCCTGGACAAGCTCATGGGGTATAGCTCATGTAACAGTTGAAACAATTGAATACATTTAATTTACCATGCTCTGGCAGAAAAGCACAGTCATTTGCACTTCAGACATCAGGAGAGGTCTGGAGGTACCCAGACAGGTTATGATGCGATTAAGAGCAAAGATGAAACCCATGTGTGTGCTTAAATTAGATTTAATATATTTTGGCTAATGAACTAGAATGCGGACAGACACAGCGTGGTGTCTTCAATTAACCTTTACTTTGAGCAAGTGTTTATACATAGGCCTTTAAACTTCTTTCCACTGTGTAACGTACCAGGACGATGGACGGGACGTCCGCCTGAGGGCGCCACAACACCATGTTTGTCACCTCACATTGCACATATGCTCCTCTGTTCTCACACACCAATTACCACGCCATGCACAAAATCACACCAGGAAATTTTTCTTTTTGAATAACCGCATCAGACACTTGCAATTTTGTCCATGGCACTTGGTTTGGAGATTCTGACCTGGCTTTTGTTAGCCATTCCTCTGGGAAAGAACATCAACAGCCCTCAACTGAGACAGATTCAGTTTCACAGGCATTTAGTCTGAACAGTAGCTGCTGAATGAATGCATTTGTGTCCCTTACCCTCTCTGGCGTTGTGAGCTACTGTAAGGGTGTAACAGTAAACGTATCTAGCCAGCACTTTCTGTCATGCCGTATTGATTGACGTAGAGTTGTTGACTAGCTCAAGTTATCTCGGGCACATTCATAGCTTGTCAGATTTTATTGCGGGGTTTTATTTATCATGCTTTTTCTGCACTTAAATGTAGTGTGTTAACCCCAGTAATCCACACAGACCCAATTCGGACCAAATATAACCCACATACAGACTACAAGTATGTGTTTCACCAAATGGACAGAGTACACACACAATATACTAATAGGAGAATGCACTGTAAACTCAACAAAACAAAGATAGGGAAAATGCTGTCATCTGTCATATCCTAATTAAGCACCACCCCTCAGAGAGTTTCTGGGTGTCCAGGTGTTCTGTGTGTGTCTTAAGTGTGCTGAAAATACTCTAGATAAGAAATCACTTCTGTGGCTCTCCAAAGACATCCCCCAATTCCCAGTCTGTTAGACGGAAAGCCAGCTCCAGCACCATATCACATATGTGCAAATTAGTAATAGCATCTCTCTCTCTCTCTCTCTCTCTCTCTCTCTCTCTCTCTCTCTCTCTCTCTCTCTCTCTCTCTCACACTCTCACACACACACACACACACACACACACACACACACACACACACACACACA
>JAOUQX010000040.1:7638275-7655260 GCA_028566295.1 Liobagrus marginatus
TTTTTAAAGTAATATTTTTCGTTGTCCGGAACGAATTACCGAAGTTTCTGTTCATTCTTATGGGAAAATTTGTATCGGCATACGAATTTTTCAGTTTACGAGTAAAGTTCCGGAACGGATTAAATTCGTAGCCCGAGGTTCCACTGTATATATAACAAAATAACAATCTTTTTGGCAAATGTACATCTAGTCTTACACGCATAGATATGTCAATTTTCCTTTTATGTAATAAAAATTGATTTTTTAACATATTTTATGTAATAATAGTAATAGCACCTCACAGATGATAGATAGGCTGTCAGGAAGCTGTGATAGACTTATTTACACCTATGCCTCCTGGCTCTAATAAAAACACTTTAATATGTGGAGCTAACCTTGAAAGAATGTTTTGGCCTAAACGGTATCATAAAAGACTTTGATCAAGACAATTCAATTCCCTAGCAATGGTGTGCAACAAAGCTCAAAATTCCATTTGAGAGAAAAGAAACATGCATTCAATATCTCAGCACGCTTGCTTTTGATCCTCCTATTCTCATAACTTCCTGTGCTATCAGAGCACTTTCTGCATAAATCAGTCTGCAGGTGCTGGAGTCCAGGCAAAAGCAGCATAAAGGCCACGATTCCTCAGGTTGCTATAAAACTGGAACGCAGGGCCATCTGCCTTCCATTCCACTAGGGTTTCCTCAGTAAAGATGAGCAGTTATGCTCTCAAGCCATGTAAGGTCTTGGCTTCTGTCTCTTCTGTCAGTTCTACTCCAGCTTTAAGGTGATGGGTACAGAAACTGGTAGATGATTTAGTGCAAGCTTTAGAACTGAGGCTGAACACTTTATTTTAAAGCCATAAAACAGTAGGTACAGGGCTACTGTAGATCAATTGCTAGGGATTGATAGTTTTGCGCCCTTTTACTATAGGGAGCAGTTAACAAGTCTAAACCATGTAAAAGCACGAAAGGAAACTGTAGATATAAGTTGATATAATATTTAGGCTTTCCATTATTCGCCTCTGTTCCATAGAGTTCACATAGGGTTCACTTTGTTCAAAAAGGTTTTTTGAACAACAATTGTATAAGTACCTATTTGCTCTGATTCTAAGGATCATTTCTTGTCAAAGCTGAGTGCGTTCTGGTCAGAAATCATCGTGGTTTTAGCTTTCCTCATGTTGTCACAGCTGTGATCTATTAACAGAGGGGTTGCCAGACACTGATGCTTTGAAAAAAAAGGATTTCGGCCTTCTTGAAGTCAGGCAATAAATAAATATCTGACCCTTAAATTATTTTACGGAAAATATAGAGAATACTAAGTGTGACCCAAATTGCCCAAGATTCCAAAATAGTTTTAGGATATAGTCAATATATTCAAGATGCTGATATGAGGAGATACAAGTTCTATAAAGTTAAATGAAGCATTGTCTATATTAATTCAGCTACTATTAGGGTTGTCTTTGCGTTTCTACCACAAGTCTCTCAAAGATTTTTTTTCTCTTCTATTCTAGTACAACGGCTTTTGCTTTTAAGCACAGACAAACTGCTTAGCTACAGTGTAATCTTACTTTTAGGTTCACTCATATCAGTGTAAACAATGGATATCAATGCGTATTTCATTTGATCTTTGGGCTCTTCTGCAAAGTTGAAAACATGCATTATTGCAACCCCTTTCACTGCAGCTCTACTCCTTTGACCTCGGGCAAACTCTGAAGCTACATTTATTGTCTTATAAAATGCAAATGAAAGCAAGCGAGAGAGAGAAGTGCAAATGGCCAGTCCAACGCTTCCACTCTGCAGCTGCACTCCCTGTCAGAGAACACATTTATGAGCTCTTACAGCGATGTCAGTGCAGACCTTTTCATGTAAACACAACTAGCGTGTGTAGCGCAACCCCAGGGAGACAGCACATGCCCTCTGTGTTAGGACAGTGATCTCTTCTTTGCCTACAAATACTTTAAAATGTTTGTGTCCTGCCATTTTGGCAGGGTGTTGTCAGACAAACCACGGCCTCCTGCTTGTTCCTGCCAGAACAGGATGTAGAATTTCAACAAAGCTGATAACAATAAAAAAGCTTAGTTAATATTGCTGGACTGCACTTTATGGGTGTAAGTGGTGCTCGCTTTAAGAGGTTCGCTTCTAAACGCGAGTCGGGAACCACGGTACAAATCCAGCACAGTCGCAGGCTTGACAAACATATTCCTTTTATTATTGTCCACAGTTCACCCTTCCTCTACTGAGGTATGTAAACTACTAATGATCAGCGTTGAACTGACTCAACGCATGATCCTTTATACACAACTTAACTAGGTCCTTAATGCAACACATGATTAACTTAAACTACACACAGGTGCACGTGTTTAACTAAGGCTGACGAACTAAACATAGAGAGAACAGGTAAACACAGTGAATGCAGACTAGTGGACTTAACGTGAACATAAACACAAAAGAGCATGTAAAACAAGACTTTAACACAAAACATAATAAACATGGTGCAGACATGCTCTTGGCCATGACAATGGGAAGAAGACTTGAGTTGCCGCTGGATTAGGAAGGCAGGCTACTGTTTGTAGCTGTACTGTACTGTTTGAGTGCTGCAAGATTCTTTTTTTTCTTTTAATCTGTAGATACTATTGAATCTACAGGAAGCAAGGAAAAAACCCAGCAGACAGAAATAAAGCGTTCAATAGAAAAATCCCAATTATATTCATATTTTACCACAGTTTTTTTTTTGTTTGTTTTTTACCAAAGAACAGTTTAAAAGCCATGTGAAGGACACTGATTGATGTTGTAATCTGTCAGTTGTCAATGCCATGTCTACATTGCACAAATATAATTTACAAATGGTAATAATTGAAGCATTTTGTAACACATTAGTGGCAGACAGCTCTGGGTACCTCAGTTAATGGCACTGGCCTGAGTTTGGGTTACTGGTTTTTGGCTGTAGGAGAGTATGTATCCCTTTTTAATTGATCTGAAGAATATATGGTGTTTTGAACAGAACGCTAAGAAAGATATGCAAAAGTCCATACACTAAAAATCTTGCCTACTATAACACTATATAAACTCCTATTACTATAAAACTTTCCTAAAGCCTTATCAGAATTGTGTGTAGGAGTACAAGGAACAGACTGAGTCCATCTGGATTCGTTAACAGTAAAAGAAGTTCCAAATGGGGTGAAATCAAAACTATGTAATCGCAGTCAAGAAAAACCTTGAACATTTCAAAGAACAACTTGTTTTTTCCTGTGGTCTAATAAAATGAAAACCAGTCAGATGCCTCTATGGGTTCATTGCTGCCTTGCAATTAGAGAGCTGTAAAACTGAAAAAGAACCCCAGTGAGGCAGGCAGTAGAAGGGAGGGACAGAACTCTGACTTGAATTATGAGCCCATACGTGAGTTACTGAGTTTCGAAAGCATATAACAGATATATGTAAGGTATTAGGGCTTAAAACTATGGGAGAGTTGTATATTCTTGCTACAACTGAAGAGACATGAGAGCCATTTATTGTGACAAAACCAGACAAACTATGCAGTGACACAGCATCACTGTGTCAAGTTTAAACTGGCCCCTACTTAAGAAATCTCACTTGGGTCATTCAGATTCAATTCACAAGAGGGTTAGATACTTTTGGAAAAGTGCTGAACTTTCTATGAACTGTGAATGTAATGAAGTCAGAAGTCAAAAGTCTATCTCCCTTTATTTTTTTCCTCCCTGCAGCTCCATCACAGGTCACAATCATCAGGAAAGACAGAACATCCCGAAACAGCATCTCACTATCCTGGATGGAGCCAGAGAGACCCAATGGTATTATTTTAGACTACGAGGTCAAGTACTATGAGAAGGTGGGGGCAGTTTAATTGCTATTCACTCTGGACATTCACACTAATACTATTTAACCTGGGTCTAAATCTTTCTCTATGGGCTTTTTTTATGGAGATTAAAAAGGAATTTATTTTATGCCGCTTCTGAAAGACGTATACAAAGGCTTCATTTATTAATTCAATTCAATTCAATTCAATTTTATTTATAGAGCGCTTTTTACAACACACATTGTCTCAAAGCAGCTTTACAGAAAAATCACAATAAGAAGAAAACAAGTGAATAAAATTTATTAACACGGTAAACATTCCTGACTGAGTGTGGTATTCTGATTCAACTTATTCATTCAATCAGTCATTAATTTATCTTCATCATCCTCCTAATCCCGGGTCATGGTTTGAAGAAAAACAATACTGGACCAGTCTGTGCCAAAAAGGTTTGGTTTGAGTCTCTCATATACTTTTATGCATCAGTAAAATCAGTGCTAAACACTTTTTGTGTGTTAAGCCCATGTGTGCTCATCTTTTATCATCATTAACATTATCACAAGCTGTGCTCTTATGTCATATGTTAGTTAAGCCGACCTCTATCCAGATTCGCCGCAGCTGCTGTGTGATTGATGATAAGTATGGAGATTTAGCCCCGATTAATCCACGGAATAGCAGAGTGAGCTATGTCGCCCCACATCATTGTTGCAGCTTAGAGCTTTCTGATGGTCAGTGTTCAGCGGAGCTCTTTCATGCAATTAGACACTGTGATATCTTCAACTCCTGTATGAATTGGGTAATGTGTCCCTCAGGCCTTGCAGACTGCAGGAAACACGGCTCCAGCTTTGGCACTTAATTGGACCCTGTCATTGTGTGTGTCTACCAAACTGGCTGGAAATTTGAGGGTGTGAAGAAAAGGCCTAGTTTACAATGGCAATTAGCCAGAGTTTTCCCACAGAAACAACATTTCATAGTATACTGTTTAAATAAATGTTTCTATGACCATCTTGAAACATTTACTTGCATGTAAAATATGCATTAATTTTCACACAAACTTCAGTTGTCTCCAACGGTGGACAAAAGGTCCAAAAACTCAGTAGTTAACTCAAAAGTTGTACCGTAATTTAATATAAAGTCATGTTTTATGGTGGTTAAATTATATCAAGACAAGGCTAGCCACACAATAATGCATCAACGTTATTAAAATTATAAAGAATCAGTAATAAAGCTGACACCTTTCTACATTAATACAGGCCTTTTTGTATCTACTCTTTTGAGATGAACAGCTACAAAAATGTTTCAGATATACTAATAACAGTTCAATCCACTGGCAAAAAGGAAAGCTGGTGAAGTGTGACCGACTCCTCTCTTTCTACAGATCAGCCAGTGTGATCAGCCAAACTTCCAATCTCAGCCTGTGAAATGCTGCGGGTTGGCCGTAATCTCCTTATTTGTAACCAAAGCCATCTCATCTGGGGCTAGTTTTAGTGGCAGATGTACATTCTGAGGCCCCTAAAATCCTTGTCTTTCTTGACCCTGGGTGGCATGGTATATTCCTTTTACAATCAAATCTATTGTAGTTGCTACCTGATTCTGTAAATTACACATGCTGTTGATGCAGGCTTAAAGTTAGCCCAAATCCTACACAACTTGGTCTGCCATGTGGAAATGCAAAGGAATAACCCTAGTGAGACTGGCAGAGAATAATGCCCCTCACCCCTTAAGAAATACATAAACACACCCACTGAGAGAGAAGAAAGGCCTCCAAATCTGTTCACAGGGCTCACTGACTCACAGTAACCACAGTAACACCAAGGGTCCACGACATTAAGCCCATAAAAGAGCTCTGAATTAATTAAGTGAGTTTTCGGAGAAGAAATGTCATCTATAGGCCTGGTTCAAAACAAAGGGATGTTTACACTGTATAATGGTGCATACCATAAACCATAAATAAACAGTGCTTAATATCTCTCTAATCAGCATTAAAGATGTATGCTTATTGAAATTATGCAGCTTGTGTGGAAAATGTGTGTCACGCAATGCTGCTGCTATTCATCTAAGCTAAAAACCTATATGGTCCAACAGTAGGCAGTGAGGCTTTAAATTCTGGAAAAAAAATTTTGTGATAAAACATGCAATTTTCTTAACATCTGAAAATATGCAAGTCAATTTACTTAACAGGTAAAAATATGCATTTTGGGCTTCCATCAAGAACTGCTAAATATTTTTTCTATACCAAAAAGATGAATTACTACTCTGTGTGATTTACTAAGCAATATGTGTTTTATTTGTGTTAGTTAATCGGGGCCTGGATGTACGTATATAAAACATAAAGTTATGTCTTTAGTGCTGACAGACTTTTTCAAGAGTTTTTAACCTCTTAATCAAAGCAAGGACACTGATGCAATTCCCTTTTTATAAATCTATAAATGTAAAAAAATAAAGGGAGTCTTTTATGTAGATTGTTTTCAAGGTTTCTAGAGAAAGAATTATTTTTTAAAATAAATTTTATATTTACTAATTTGTCTTTAATTCAAGGAAGTTTTCCAGATTGGAATATTTCGATTGCCAATGCAGAACATTACAAGCATATAAACTTCCTCCAAGTGCCTACACACTGGGAATGAACAAAGTAATTTGGCCGGTGTGTGTGTGTGTGCGTGTGTGTGTGTGTGTGTGTGTGTGCGTGTGTGTGTGGCGTGTTTGTGTGTGCGTGTGTGTGTGTGTGTATGCCGATGCACCACTGTGACATATGGTAAAAATACTTCCAGCAGAATACGTTTGGGCACACCTGTATATAATTTTCAGGGAATCACATGGTGAGCGTGTTCACAGTGACAACCTGTGAAAAGATTTACGACTTGAAGGAACACACATACAATATGATGCAGGGCTTTGGTTTCATCTTTTCAGTAAATTTGAAGCGCTTGCTAAATCATAAAATCCCGATGCAAGAAATGTGACCAGTCACAGTGCTTTCTCACTGTGATTTTTATGATCTAAAGATTGCTGATAGCTGGGTTCTTTGTTGGTGCTGAAATCAGATATTTGGTTTAATCTGAAGGCACTGATGAGACGTTAGCACATAGTGTAGGAAATCAAAATCCAAGTGAAATGTGAGATGGACTAAATAAACAACAAAACACTTGTGCGGAAAAGTTATTGTCCTCCAAAGGGACAGAAATACCAATGCAACATGCAAAACCATTTTATGTAACAATATGTTCTGGCTCCTGCAGAATCATAGGTGAAGAGACAAAACGGGAGATATTGATTGAGCCTGTTTCGAACAATTAATCAATTTTTCCACTAAAACCTACAGCAGGTGGATTGAAGTGCCACACCCTGTTCATTTTACCGATCTTACATTACCCCACCACAGTCCCATCTTTAAATAGTGGGTTCAAAGAAAAGATGTCTCATAAATATTTTATAGGTTTTTGTTGAGGCACTATTGAGGATCATTGCACCTTAGAGGTCTTTCGAAAAACCATAAAGATAACAGTGGCCATTTATCATGTCAAGTTGGTATTGTATGCAGCAGTCTGGTGCATACCTAATTATGAATAAACATTTTTTTGGACCTGGTAAATGGCCCAGTACGACTACCATCTCCAAAAATAGCCTTCGGTTAATACAGTCTGCTCTGATTAGAACTGAACTACTTTAGTTTTGCTCAGCTGAGCTGTCTGTACCAGTATCTATGTTATGTTAACATGTCTCACTTTAATTTTTCCCTTCTGTCTTCCTGGTTTCCTGAAGCAAGAACAAGAGACCAGCTACACCATCCTGAGGTGCAAGGGCACCAATGTGACTCTGAATGGACTGAAACCTGACACCAAATACCTGCTGCAGATTAGAGCTCGTACCGCTGCGGGTTATGGCAGCAGCAGTCGCAAGTTTGAGTTTGAGACTAGCCCAGACTGTAAGCACTAACTGGTTTCAAACCTCAAAATTCTTATAATAGGAAAGCATTACATGTTGCTATTTAATTACTTATGGAGGATTATAAAGAATTTCGTCCCATCAGTCAAACATGATTAATGTATAATGTTAGTGTAATGTAGATAGTTTTAGGATAATTCTCACTTTACCCATGGTTTCCCTTGTTTGTTTGTTTTTTTAACATTGTTAAAATTCCTTCTTTCTGTGTTATGTTTGCAACTACTTATTGGTTTTATTTGTACTGTAAATGTACATTTTAAGCATAGTACATAAACATGTAATGTGTAAGCTATTTACCGTAGATATGACGCCAGTCGTACAGCTGGCAAACATGTTCTGTCATCGTTCTACCAGTAAATCTTCTGCATTTAGCACGGCATGTGTATTTGATACACTGTACATCCTGTTATCAGAGCAGAACCTACCTCCCCTTTCTTGCTATTCGTCTAGCTAATGAAACATTTATAGGAAATCAATGGATGGTCATGGAATGGAATGATATAGTATAGGCAGGAGACACTTTTCTATCTTCAGGTTACTGAACTGGTCATGGCTCTATCGAACTTCACATGCATAGCAAATGTAAAATAATAGCATAGCTCCCCTGAGATGATAGCTCCAATTATTAATTTGTTAATCTGAGCAAAAAGCATTCAACGTTGGGGGTTTGGTGAAACAGTCTCTAGAGCTTTCTTGTGCTTTAGTCCATATTCTATAGGTTTGTCTGGATTCATGGCTTATTTAAAGACATTATTGCATCTGCAGAGTAGATTTGATGTGGTAATTTGCAAAATGTCAAATTATCAGAATGTCAAAAAAGAGTCAATTTTATAAGACACATCATAATGCATGATAGTAAGAAATCTGTTTCAAGTCATGTAATGCTATGCTTCTTCTCCTGTTTAGCACACTCTGAGCCAGTTTAATGCACATACTGTGTTTTATTTATCTTTCTGTTTTTCTCCCTTAGCTTTCTCAATCTCCAGTGAGAACAGTCAGGTCATGCTAATTGCCATTGCCTCTGCTGTGACAATCATCCTCCTAACTGTGGGTCTTTACGTTGTGATTAGCAGGTTGGTCTGTCACTCATACTCAACTTTAGATAGAGTGACTTAAGTGTGGCCATCTTGAACCTGTCATTTTTCTCTCATACATGTCTCTTGCTCAAAATCCCCTCTCAGCACCTCCCACCTCCTATCTGCTAGATGAAGACATAGAGAAGACCATACCACTGCATGTCAACCAGCTGTATATAGTTCTGGATGATTTACTTAGCTGTATTATTTTCCCTGCCTCTACTTTACTTAATGTAACAGACACCATGATAGGCCGACAGAGAAGGCTGATCTTGGCAAGCAGCACCATTGAAAGACTGCATAAATATCTGATTTATTATAACATTCTAAAATGCCCCATTGACACATAGCAAATTTGACAGTTTCATCCTGGCCAACACTTGAAAATAGTAGCAAAAGGCTCATCAAAACATCACTGATAGTAACTGGTCATTTTGTAATACTCTTGATTGGCAGGTGCTGTGGCTATAGCAAATCCAAACATCCCGATGAAAAGAGACTTCACTTTGGTAATGGTCGCTGTAAGTTTATATCACTGTTGTGTCTTTGCTTATCCCATTTACCTGTTGTTAACACCAGCCATGTAATTTAGTTTCTAAATATCAATCAGTACAGCGGAAATATTTGTTTAGGTTCAAAATTAAATTAATTATCTTAATCTTTATCTTTATTCAATTTAATCTTATTTTCAGTGCGACTGCCTGGTATCAGGACCTACGTGGATCCCCACACTTATGAGGACCCAAGTCAGGCGGTGCATGAATTTGCCAAGGAGTTAGACTCATCTTGTATCGCCATTGACAAAGTAGTGGGTGCAGGTACGCCATGTACGAAACCTCCGTAACTATAATGAAACAGGGCAAGATGCATTTATAGCAAATGTGACAGGTAATGTAAGTGAAAATCATTTAGCACCTCAGCTGGAGGTATATACTTTTGATTGTGGGTGGGGAGATGGGGAGAGCATTTCTCCTACTGCTCATCTTCATCGCCTCACTGCCTTTAATAAAGTGTGTGCCAATGGAGCTAAGGAGTGTGGGGAAACGATGGATACCTCCAGCTAGGATATTATTTTTTACTGTTTACTGTTTTACTGTTACTTGTCTGCCAGATTAAGGCTTGTTATACTTACTAAAGTACCCATTACACTATCAAATCCAAGAAAACCAGAAAGCCAGAAAACACTGTATATTATTTATGCTTTGCTAATTATGTCACTTTAAAAAACTTAAAGAGAAAATAACCTCTACTTAAATGCTATATGTGCAGGAGAATTTGGGGAGGTGTGTAGTGGTCGTCTGAAACTGCCTTCTAAGAAAGAGATCTGTGTGGCCATAAAGACCTTGAAAGCAGGATATACAGAGACACAGAGGAGAGATTTCCTGAGTGAGGCTAGCATCATGGGACAATTCGATCACCCCAATATTATCCGACTGGAAGGAGTGGTCACTCGCAGTGAGTTAAATGCACCTTTCACTGATTCATTTATGTACAAGACTACACAGTGTATAAACTTAATCTCCTTTACAATCTCATTCTACAAAGTTTGCATCTTTAATTCAGAGTAATAGCTTAATGACATAGTCTTTAATATACCGTATATCTTTAAATAATAGCATTTAATATATATCTTCAGGTTCTGCTTCCTCTATGATCAGAGTAAGGTAGTGCAGATTTAGTGTACAGAGTAGGCAGTGAAGTTGATCATTTATATATTTTACATTTGAACGCAATTGCACAACCGAAGTATATATTTAAATTTAGATTTTTAACTGAACATTAGCCATTTTGAGATATAAATTAGTAAATATTTTGAAACTGGCAAAATCACTACAATGATGTTTTATTGAAGCTTCTTGAAAAAATGAGAGAAACAATTCACTTGGTGTCATAAGTCCTACTCAGGCTTCCTTATGTTCCGTAATTAAAGCCAATCTTTAGAGGCCCTGAATATTTTCACGTATTATACCATTTCATTTAAATTTAAGCTGATATATAAAAATAGATTTCAATTAAAGGTCATGCTAACTTGGACGCTAACTTTGAATCCAAAGCTTTTCATCAATTTAGACTTTGTTATACATGACCATTGTATTGCAGGGCAAAGCGAAGGGAAAGAGAGAGCAGTTCAGACAGTGCATGTATGTAAAAGCAGCTGTGTGTAGCTTAGGCAGTGGGGGTGGACAAGGCTGGCATATGTCGTCTATAACCTGTGAGGTGACATTAAGGTTGATGTGGTAATTGAAGTTTATTAACTCAGCATTGTTAATTCTTAAAAACCCAGAGACTTTCATACCCCATTTAATCTTGGATGTTTGGACAGCTATTTGACAAAATATATCTGGAACTACAGTTTGCCAGGTTTAGAACGGCTACAATACAAGGTGACATTAATGACTCCAAAGTTAATTTGCCAGGAACAATTTTTCCTGAATTCATTCATTCATTCATTCATTGTATAGCTGTTATCCTGTTCAGGCTTACGGGAGCGCTGAAGCCTTTCCCAGCTAACTTCGGGCATGAGGCGGGATACACCCTTTGCCAGGAACATTTTATTTTTATTTATAGTAGTTACTATTATTATTGTTGGTTATTATAAGAAATCATAAAGGCTGGTGAGTGAAGTTAAAAAAAAGCACTCAATCTAAAAAAAAAGCACTCAATCACAAATCAGTGAAATGTAAGTGTGTGTGTTTAATAGTATCCCAGACAGTCTGGATAAAGAATGGCCCATATGTTTGGAGAAACAGGCATGTAGCAGGTTGGACTGTTCTTCTGCACTACAGATTGAGCTGTGTAATACAAACAGCTCCTACCAAGACAAAAAATGGACAAACACAGCTTACATTAATCGAGCTGTTTTTGTCCATTTTTCCAACACAGCAGCTTTAGCGCTCCGCTGTTACCTTGAGCTTAGACCTTCTTTTGCCAAATATTTGGGATTCGTGTTTTCCCACATACAGGTTAAAAAAGAGCAAATATAAGGCAAAAAAATGACAAACATTAACAACAGCAGTTTGTTCAGCTGTCCATGATTTATTTTCTTTTTTGTGCATGAACCTTTTATATGGCATGCAATAAGATGAAACTGATAACAGCAATAACTTATGACCAGCCTGGAGAAGGAATAAAGCTGTCAGACAGTGACAGCTGACCTTGTCGGCCTTTTGACATAGACTTCAGACAAAGACGCTTTTTATCCTTCAGGAAGCTTTCTTGAACTCGAGGCCAAAGACTGACCTGACCGTGCCGAGAGTGTCATGTGAAGAAGTGCATCTAGGCACTACGAGCCTTGCTATTGTCTTGGGAGCTTAGGCAATATCTCAGACATGATGAAAGCCCGAGAGCTGCATTCTAGAATGTCTACAGCATGCAGCATTGCTACAGCTAATTCAAATGGGTGGAAATGTTTTGTTCTACTGGCACAGAATGAGTCATTTCTTTTTAAAGTAGTGAATTGGGCTTAGCTGTAACACCAGTCAATACAGCATAGAACTTCAATTGTCTATAATCAGCTTGTTTACCTTTCTTTTTCTCTCTCTCTCTCTTTCAGGTAAGCCTGTAATGATTGTGACGGAATACATGGAGAATGGCTCCTTGGACGGCTTCCTTCGAGTGAGTATGACACCCAGAGTGCAGATAATGAGCCTTCATTATGTACGATCAGACAAATAGCACAAAAGTTTTATCTTAGACTAATTTTCCTACTTGACATCTCTCTTGCTGTTCCTGTTTCCCTGTTCATTTTTTTTCTCCCATCACCTGCCAAAGTATCTGCTTATTACAGCAAGCACTAAATTCTCTCAGTTACTAAGAACATTGTGCTTTCCAGGGATAGACACAAATTGCAGTCTGGTGCAAAACCACCAATTCTGTTTGCTGGGTAAAGAACTGATAGTTGGTTATAGAGGGTTTTATAAATAAAAGCGATTGCTATGTAAAACGGACCATCACGTGGATTTCATTTTATAGCTAAAGGGGAATTGTCTTCAATAGAGCCTCATGATGTTCCAAACGTTTTAGGTGGCAGTGAACTTGAACTCATCTGCAGACTGCCCTAATTCTTTCATACAGAACAAACTAGGCATCTATGTGGGGCAAAAAACCAACAGATTTGCACATTTAAAGGCTTGATGCCTGCATGCTTAGCCTGGCAAATGAAATAGACTGGTCGTGATCTACCCTTCAACAGGCTTCCTCTTACAGCTGTGTGAGCACAGCGAAAGTAAACAGTCAAATAGTCTGAAGAGTGCGTACCATACAGATGGATAACTCTGAAACTCTGAAAAGAAAGTGTGGATAAAAACACTAATGACCTCATTAAACAGAACAGATTAACCTTTGGCCACCAAAATCTGGCCTTGGGATTGTTACATCTGACAATACCTGCGTGTTTGTCATTTTTCAAGTAGATACTATCACCGTAGCATTATTGATATTAGTTCAACAGGTCCATAGCCAGCCTAGTGGAAGAGGGGTCTTGTTTTTACAAAATGTTTTTTGCAGTCTTTTTTTATGCATTCTTTTTGTAAATTAATGATCATATTTTTTATGCTTACCAAGATCACATAACACCTTTTTCCGTTTTTTGAACATATGTTCACTTTTCGGTGATAATGACGCTGCTGCCTGCTTTCTCTTCCGTCTCCCCTGCTCTTTTCACCTTGTACTACTATCCAACTGGATGTCATTGGCCAGAAGGATGTTAACGTCACGACCAAGTTTAACGCATTCATGAAAGGAGAAACACAGAAGCGGTGCTTATAACAAGATTAGGGACTTCAGCCCTTATTTGATTATTTTTATTTAAGGGAATTTGGATTATTGTCCATCATTATCTAATTGGATACTATAAAAAAAAAACAGACTTAAATTCTGGACCTTTGGCAATGAATGGTTCATTCAAACTCCCTGACCCCCCAAACCATCCCCCTTTTGTCTACAGGCATGCACTACGGTTAACAAATGCCAAGTAGATGTTCACTGTGCATTTTTCCATTTTGGTCATTACATGCTATGTAAATGAAATATCTATTTGTGCTCATTTGTTTTGCACGACAAAATTTGGTTTAAAAAAGGCAGGCGCATCTGGATAAGGCAGCTGAGAGTACTTTGCAATTCTGGTTAAATACAGGCCCGATGACTGAAATTAGCATAGCATTAAAGCAGTGTGAGCAGAGACAGTCTGGTTTTAGCAAGAGCAATTTAAACTGTATTCCATATGTGCCTGCACAGCATCCCAAAAAAGTTGCAGCAGTTCCTGTGCGTTTCAGCATGGCCTGTACACTATCAAAAAATTTTGACTTCTTCCCCAAGAGCCTTTCCTCGCCAATGCTTATATGACTATTATTAAGCCATCCTTTGAACCTCTCTGAACTCCAGTCCGTACCAGGTGGTCCAGCGCATGTTTCCATCTAAACTTAGTTTGTTGCTTTCTTTTAAAAGGAGGTGGAATATAGAAAGTTCATGAAAGGAAAAAGACCAGCTCCCACACCAGCCATCTGTTGAGGGTGCTTGTTTTTAGTAAAGAAGCTTCTTTCTCTAGTGCTTGCTGACAAATCAATGCTATCTTGCTTATTCGGTGTGTCTCTCCTCTCATCCTGAAGAGCTTCCTCCCCGGTGTTTATCTCTGAGCATTGAGCATACCTCTCAGCATAAACCCTTTTCACACATGCCAATGTAAACAGTGGCAGGCTGCCAGCGGGCTTCTGAAAAACAGATATCAAGCCTCTGATGTAATTGTGCGCATCTTTCTTGTCTGTGTTGTTAAATTATAATGACTTGCTTTCGTGTTTCGAATGAAACTAGTTTTTGTTCACGTGTTCAGAACAAAGAGACATCAGGTGAAATAACACATCCTACATGACTACATCATTGCTAATTATTATTATATGATCCAATTATTATTTGAAACATCTTTCTCTCTCTGTATCAGAAACATGATGCTCAGTTCACGGTGATTCAGCTAGTAGGAATGCTGCGTGGGATTGTATCGGGTATGAAATACCTCTCAGACATGGGCTATGTGCACAGAGACCTCGCTGCCCGCAACATCTTGGTCAACAGCAACCTAGTGTGCAAGGTGTCTGACTTCGGCTTGTCCAGAGTGCTCGAGGATGATCCAGAGGCAGCCTACACCACAAGAGTGAGTGCTAGTTCACATGCATTCTGACCACCAATCGCATGTCAGCCAATTGCACCGCCTCTATTTTACAGAAATAAGTCAGTCTCTTTAAGTATCGGTTGAGTTTTTTATTTGTATTAGACATGGTTAAACATGCCTAAATCAGTCACTTCAGGATTTTGCAAACATTAAAAAAGACCAAGCTCCATTATTTTATATAAACTTTACATTTTTATAAATTTTTGCACCAAGGCACGTTGTGACATCATCACGACATGCATTTGGACAGAGTCCTTTTTCATTCACAAGCATTTAATTTACATTCTACAGCTATTTTAGAAAGTAATACAAATGTCTACTTCACCAGTTCACGTAGTTGCATATCACCAATTTCAGCCAGCTGTATAGGAAAAAAACTCTTCTAACAAAATCAAGCATTTCTGACAGTCAGAAAAAAAACATTTCTGGAGGAACTGTTATATTTAGTGATGCTATGATACCAGTTTCAAAGGACCAGTTATGAGTACCAGTATTTACATGAATAAATATGTAGTGGGGAAGTGGTAGCTCAGTGTTTAAGGTGTTGGACTGCTGATCCCAAGACCATGTTTCGATTCCCAGCACCGCTAAGCTACCACTACTGGGTCCTTGAGCAAGGCCCTTAACCCTCACCTGCTCGCTTGTTAGTCACTCTGGATGAGAGCGTCTGCCAAATGCTATAAATGTAAAGGTAAATGTCAATAACTGTGAATTAATGACTGTATTTATACATCTGACCTATACAAAAAAGCCATCCAGCAGCATAGCAGATAACCACAGTATAAATAAATGATTACTCTGATGGGGGCAAATGAGAATCATTACTGCCTAATTTAGAGCACAGGTTAACCTCACACTTTCTTTATAGTGTATATCACACTTACAGAAATAATTAGTGCATGTAAAAAGATTGAATCCAAAAAAATATATCTACCGCTGTCCGTAACCGGTAGACAAAAAGAACCTATAATTTTCTCGGTAGGAGGAAAGTTCCCCTCTCCCCCCCTGTCAATTTAAGCAAAACTAGCGATCTGTGCATTTCTATAAGCTCATGTATATATGAGATGAAGTGCATGTTAAAGAGCACTGTTTATATACAGCCTGCGATTGGGTCTCCTGCTTTCATACTAGACTTACGAGCGAGCGGCTCGGATCAGCGCTCAAACGCGACAGTTACTCTTTATCAGGACACCGGCACACTGAAGCACTTTTTTTTTTAGCACGAGTTGAATGTTTATGAATAGATTTAACGTAAAAGAACATCATTAATCTGGACCAACTATATTTCATATGAAAAGGTCTAAACCTCAAGCATCGATGACTGACCACTTTTTTTAATGAACAGTTTTTTTTTGCATTTATCCAAGCAGTACACATCAAAACACACTATCAAAAATGGAGCACATAACAATTATGTCATAATAACAAGCATACATTGCTAAAACTTATCCATTGCGTAAAGTTCCAGGTTGAATGGAAAGGTCCACAGAATAACATTCCATAAAGCATTTTAGTCAAAAGAATCATTAACATTTTAATATTGGTGGTTATTTCTTTTTTTTTTTTTTTTACATTTTAATATTGATGGTTATTCCTTTGTACACATCGCATTTCTTCTAGGTGAAATGTCATACTTGACTGTAATGCAATAAAAAAATTTAATTTAAAAAAGCCTCGCGATAGCAGAAAATTATATGGGTTTGTAGCTTAGAGTGTATTGAACAAAATAAGACCACCCACACACAAAACATCCGGTATCCAGTTCAAAATCTCCAAACATGGCAGTCAGTTTATGTGACGTCATGATGTACGCAACTAATTATTTTGTCTTTACAATGGAAGCCGTTAAAATGATCGAAACGGCATAACCGATAGAAAATGAGTACACGATTCCTTCAGTACCCCGGAAGTTCTTATTCCTAACATGGATATGTGTAACGTGGCTCTCGCCTTGAAAGGCTCTCTCCTTATGGCGAGTCGCGAACCGTGGAACAAACTCGGTACAGACG
>JAOUQX010000040.1:7739348-7753547 GCA_028566295.1 Liobagrus marginatus
CATCCAGTGGCCTCATTGGAACAGCAGTTTCTTTTATTGAAAGATTGCAGCTCATTTTTAACTTCACAAAATCATATTGCGGGCCGGATTAAACCCGTTTGCGGGCCTGAGCCGGCCCGCGGGCCGTACGTTTGACACCCCTGCAGAACAATGTAATGGACTGAAAGCCCCCACAGAAAAGAATAATTTTTAAGACAATAAGGTATTGTTACTAAAGGTGGTTCCATATGATACTAAAGTATCATGTGTACTTAGTTATTTCCAACTAGTTTCTGAATTTTGATCCATGTTTTTGGGAATAATCATTGTATACTGAATTTTTTTTGTTAAAAAACAGAACCGAAGAAGAGTTTCCGTTTATATACAGTATGACCAGATACAAAAACGTTCTACTATTAAACACTAAACACGTCATCCACACATCCAATGCAAATCATTAAGTAATTTTTTTAAGAAAACTACCAGCAGGGGAGACATGAGGGCAGCTGCTCATCCTAAGCAGTTTGAGAGTGTCACTGTTGTTGGCCACCAAGACCTTAAGCGATGGGTCATCAACAGGTGTGTCGTCAATCTTGAGTGAGGACAGAGACTTGGAGTTGACGAACACTACAGTCAGTGCAGAGATGAAGTGGGACTGGCAAGATTCAAAGAGAAAACTTTACATATTTGGACAGAGACAAGTCAGAAAACAACTTCCAAGAGGTTTCTTCGAGTTTACCTTTGTTAACTCCATGAAGCTTGGACGTGCGGTGGAAATGAGTCCCAGGGTCTTTATTGAGCAGTTTACAAGCTGAGACAGGATGTTGCAGGCTGCCTCTGCTGATTCGGTACTGCTGTCAACCTGCATGCACATTTTGTTACGCACATTGTAAAGCCTAAAGAATAACCAGACATTACATCTACAAATTAATTTGCATTAATTACTATATATACACACACCGTATTTTCCGGCGTATAAGACGACCCCCCTATTTTTCCAGTGAAAAGTTGGGTTTTGGACTATCCCCCCTTACGAGACACCGCCATTTGAAACAAAAATTATTGAAACATAAAAAAACCCCCATCAGATTTGATTTAAACATGGTAACTTTAATGAAAACAGTTGACTTACTGGTACTTAAAATCCTTCAAAATCCTCTTCTTTGGCTCCTTTACACTGCAGAACACAGAGCCAATCACAGCAGGCAATGCATTTGACTAGCGCGTATTATGCTCTGTTCCGGTGATCAGAATATTGTCTTGGTCTAGAAGCACTGACACGGACACAGTTAACCATAACACCGAGGTTCTTTATTTTTCTTAACGTGGAGGTGAACATACAACAATGCCTGCGTGGATTAAAAGGTAAATCTCCGTTTACATTGTCTCTTCCGCATTCTCTCTCTGATCTCTCTGCGCGCGATCCCAGTCACGGACCTTGTTCTCGCGATACTATGACCGTGTCCGTGTTTCTAGACCAAGACAATATTCTGATCATTCAGCAACAGAATGCATTGCCGCCAGGATTGGTTGAGCAGCGTGCACTGTATACACAGCATTGCCGAACACACGGTAGGCTTTTTAACATGTTTTTGGCAGCTTCTTCCCCCGGTTTTTTTTTGTACCTGGCGTATAAGACGACCCCCCCCCCCATTTTGGTATTATAATTTGGGTGTAGAAAGTCGTATTATACGCCGGAAAATACGGTAATAAGTATAAAAATCAGTCAGGCACAAGAAAACATGTTCAAACATTCCTCACCTTAAAGCTGACATACTGTAAATGGTTAGAGTGCTTCTTGATGATCTGCTTGATGAGATCAGGATGTGTAGCCTTCAGGTAAGAGCTTGCAGGTTGGTTGAGCTCAAACTCAAAACATCTCCAGAGCTCCGGCATGTGAAACGCTTCATTCCAACCACGGCAAACCTGGGAGGCAAAGGCTCGATCCAACAAGGGCAAATACTGAAAGACACGCAGCAGGACCTCCTGTGGTAACCATGCCCAGGAGAACGCCGCATCTCCACAGTCCTTACTGGAACGTCTAGCTTTTTTACAAACCTCCATCCGCTCTTCACAGGACGAGCCGCTGTCCTCTTTGTGCCGGGTTATTCTTCTTCTCATACTTGAAAATGAGAAAGTAAATAAAAAAAAAAAGCACACAAAACAACCTGCTAATTTAAAGACTTCATCTATAATTTGCAGATATCCAGAGACCATACTGCTTTCATTTTGACACAGGCACACTAGAAAACTCTTTGGTAACTCTTTGGCACACTTTGGAAAAGCATATCTGCCATTGGTTTTGGTTTCTCCGGCTGCTCCTTGATCTGGGTCTCCATGGTAGATTATTTGATCGCAATATCTGAGCTGTTTTAGTTTAAGTTAAGTTTTACACCGTATGCCCTACCTGATGCATTTCTCTTATTTTATCCGGAGTTGGGACCGACACTGGGAGTTAACCTCTCAGAGGTTGGGGTAAAACAAAACCCGGGTTGAGGCAGTGAGAGCAACGGATACTTAGCAGAGCATAACTATCATTATTATTATTTTGGAATTCTGCTACAATGACTATGAATTGCACTTAAAATGTATATAATACGGGTCAACTTATTAAAAAAGACAAAAAGAAAATTGTAAATGTTATTTTACAGGCATATGGTCATTTAAACATAACTATACAGTTTTGCATTCCAAAAAACAAGATGACACCATATGTGCAAAGATGAACTAATTCATAAAATTTTAAAAGCTATAAAAGCATGGTTTTACTGTTTTGTGGGTAAAGCATTTTACTGCATATATTTTTTTATTTTTAAATATTGTTTGCGCTGTTTTTTTTTTCGTTCGTGTCTTAGGTGTTGATTTTCAACCCGAATTCCAAAAAGTTGGAATTTTTTTTACATTTAAATAAAAATGAAAAGTAAGATTTTTACACGAGTCAATATTTTATTCACAATAGAACATAAACTGTCAAATTTTACAGGTCTCAAAATTGTTGGGACTTCTGGGCAACCAAACTTCGGGCACTCAGACGACACTCATGGGCATGATTGTGTCAACGACATCACTAAATGGGCCAAGAATACTTCCAGAAACCACTGTCGGTAAACACAATCAGCAATGCCATCTGCAGATGCCAACTAAAGCTCAATCATACAAAAAGGAAGCCACAAGGAAACATGGTCCAGAAGCGGCGACGTGTCCTGTGGGCCAAGGATCACTTAAAACTGACTGTCAAAGCAGGAAAGTGTTCTATGATCAGACGAGTCCAAATTTGACAATCTTGATGGAAATTACGGACGCCGTGTCCTAAAGAAGAGGAAGACCTTCCAGCATGTTGTCAGCATGCAGTCAGGTTGCATGTTTTGGAAGTCACTATGAATGCTGAAAGGTATGTAAAGGTTTTAGAGCAACATATGCTCCCCTCCAGTCAACCTCTACTTCAGGAAAGGTCTTATGTACATTGGGTCCAGCAGGACAATGCAAAATCACATACTGCAGCTATTATCTTTGTCGTAGAAGAGTCCGGGTGCTGAATTGGCCTGCCTGCAGTCCAGTTCTTTCACCTATAGACAACATTTGGAGCATCTTTATATGAAATATACGTCAAAGACGACAAGCAGTTGGAAACCTATATCAGGAAAGAATGGGAACAAATTCAAACACCAAAACTTTAGAAACTCCTAACCTCGATGCCCATACATCTTAAAACTGTTTTGAGGAGATGCTACACTATGGTAAACATGCCCCCTTCCCAACTATTTCGAGACCTGTAGCAGGCATCAAATTTGAAATAAGCTCATTTTGATAATAAAAGTGTAAAATTTATGTTTAAACATTTATCTGTTCTATTGTGAAGAAAATATTGACTCATGTAATTTAAGTGTTTTAGTCTTCATTATTATTAAAATTTCTAAAACGTCCAAACTTTTCCGGAATTCGGGTTGTACACTGACGCAAGTCATTTTCAATTTTATTTTATTTATCTAAAACAAACACAAAGAGCCGTGTAACATCTTATCATCTAAATCAGCTACAGCACAGCACTTAGCTCGTTGACGTCCGACAGCTAGCATACAACACTCATATGTATGTTTACACCTTTAACCGGTACAAGTGTCGCTAGCCATTTTGTTTAACCGCTTGAGCTAAATAGTTTATTACCTGTTTAGTCAGTGGAGATGTCTTGCTGAATTAATGAGTATCCGGTGATCTTTAAGCATGTACACCCGCGCTCCAAAACATCCGCAAATATGAAGATATGGTGCATCAACTCGTCGTTAAGTAAATTGAACAATTACATTTTAATTTCCTCATTACCGTCTCTTGATCTCTGTTTTTCGCTTTGTGCGTGTATGCACGGGTCACGACCTAATTCCAGTTGCTTTGAATAAATGGCGTTGTTGTTGTTTTGTCCCGGAGAACAAGGGCTCATGGGAGATGTGTGCCTGAATATGAGCTTATATAAAAAATGGCCCGTTCACTTACCTCAATTAAAAATGTTTAATTGTTCAGTGAAACCAAGTAAATACGATACAAATCACGAAGACAGTGAATTTCAAGCTAAAGTATGTGAAATAAACTTTATTTTACAAGCTTGTATATACTACTAATCCCATGATGCATTGCTGGTTAATATTTTGTACTTATGCTTGCGTGTTGGTTAACGCATTACTCAACAATAATTTTACTGTTCATGAAGGAGTTCTTCTATACAATTTAAAACGAAGTGCACTCTACATCCTCTACATTTAATACTTGAAATGTAGAGGGCATTGCTTGCAGGTTTAATCCGTTTCCACAAAGACGAGAAGCTGTCATTAACACACTCAATTCTGTACTCATCATAACAATAATGATTATTTTGATCGATACCGACACCTATTATACCTATTAATTGTTTTTGACCGATATTTATTTATTGTTTTACTTATGTTTTTGACCCAATGATAAGAGCATTACTGATATAAAGAAGCATTTTTACTTAGAACAGTCAATGCTGAAATTTAACTAGGCTTTGAAAACAAAACAGCTCTTATTTCTACATCAATAGAAAACTGATATACAATAATGAAAAAAGGCTTAAATATTGAGAAAACCGATTATTGGCTGATTATTAACTGTAACTCTAATCTTAACTAATTAAATAAATAAGTTGGTTACTAGATGTAAAATTGAATAAGAACTCCACTCCCTCCTAGTCAGCATGGATATTTAGGGCCCACAGGATCTTTGTCTATAGACTTTTTGTGCTCTATAGGCATGGTCTGCGAGTGGTTCTCTTTCATCAGCACGTGTTCGAGATCCAGCTCTTGGAAGGACTTCTGCACCTAACCTCTGTCAAAGCATCCAATTGCACAAAGTCTGGCTAGACCAACAGACACGTGCAGCCTATGCCAAGTAAGGCCACGCCCCCTTAAGCTCTCTTATTGAGAGCTTAAAAGGCCTGCGCACATCACTATTCTCCTGTTTTTATTTCGCTTCTCACGCTCTCTGCACACCACAGCTCAGGTTGGATTTACCACCGCTCACTTCTGTGTCTACAGGAGGTCGTGACGGTATTTATTCAACCAAAGTAAAAGCTCTGTTCTCATCCTGAGCCGCCCACGCTCAGTGCCTATCTTCACCTGCTCCTCCTTTTTCCACGGCTGCCCGCCACGGAACTTTCTCCCTTCTATGCCAGGATGTCACTCACGGAGTCTGCACTTCACGGGCCTGTCCGGCCGCACACTAAGGAGTCACATCCTTTTTGCGTAGTCTTCTTGGGCCTTAAACATGTGGAAGAAGCAGTAGTGAACCCCGAGAACTGCGGCCATTGCCTGGTGTTACCGAAAAACCTCCTCCGGTGCCGTCTCATAGTTGCCACGACCCAGTGCGTCGAGCTTGGTTTTTCGGACTTGGATGAGGGACATGGTGATGACGACGCGTTACCAGCGTCGCTCCCTTGGGCTGCCCAGCCCAATTTTGCTTTTCCCGAAAAGGACATCTTCTTGGGAAACCAAGAAAGCAAGCTGCCAGACGCCACCTGTGCATTTCTCAAACTCCCCTGCCAAGGTACAGAATCCTTACCAGAGCAGGGAGAGGCCTTGCCACAAGCCACAGCAGAATAACCCACCCCTATGAGGCCTTGAGTTAAAACTATGCCCACCGTGGCTGCGGCTGGTAAACCCCCGTCCGCAACTTCCAAGTCGAAGCGCAAGCGGCCGACCTGACGCTCAACTGATCGAGGCTAGGAGTTCTTGTTCTCAATCCACAAGCGCATCGGACTCACGACCGGCCCGCGAGCCCATGTTGAAGAGGCGGAGGTTTTCTCATGGGGAGGGCGGCTGCACCGTTCCCGTGGCTGCCCGGCCCATGCGTTCAGTGGACGTTGTGTGTTCTTCCCCCGCGTTCTGGGGGTCTGTCGTGAGGAAAAGTTCACAAGCTGTGTTACCACACCGCACACACTTTGTTCCCCTCACCCAAATAATAAAGGCTTCGGTCCCAGTGTTGCCCGACACAAAAAACACAAAACAAACAAAAAGAACACAATAAAACGTACGAATCATATGAATTCGTTTCAGGGAGTGCACAGCTCTCTGATAAAGGAGAGTTTCTCTCCAAACCCATGCATATCTTCTCTAGTCTGCCCACTAGATGGCACCATTGTATCACATATGAGCCGGCATGGCGCACACGATTTTGCCCGCGATTCTCTCTGTCCCATTTTGGATCTAAGAGTGTTTAACAAACATCTGAGGAAATACAACTTCAGAATGTTAACCCACGGCACTCTGTTCCACGCTATAAAACAGAATGATTGGTTCACATCAATTGATCTAAAGGATGCTTTTTTCCATATAAGCATTTATCCACCACATAGAAAATTTCTTCGTTTCGCCTATCGCGGTACATGTTATGAATTCTCAGTCCTCCCATTTGTATTCACCCTAAGTTCAAGGACTTTCTCTCTGTGTGTGGAAGTGGGCTTAGCTCCCCTGAGACTGTCAGGTGTGTGGATTTTGACTTATTTAGATGATTGGCTCATCATAGCCGAAACGAAGGCGAAAGTGGTACGGGACACATGTCGTGTGGTCATGCACATCACATCTTGGTTTCAGAGTGATTGTGGACAAAAACAGCCTTACACCCAGTCAGTGTGTTACATTCCTGGGCTTGTAGCTGTGCTCAGTCTCTATGCGAGCGCGTCTCTCTCAAGAGCTCAGTTTGGAGAAGGGGGCAAAGGTGCAATATCGCACGTTTCAGACTGCAAGGTCTAATGGCTTCATTTATCCAGGTTTTGCCGCTGGGGCTTCTGAGAATGAGCGCATTCATGAACTATATGAACTACATGAACCGCTCTATAACAGTGACGCTTGCGTGCATGGCAGTTTTGCACCACTGGAGGAGCAAGAGCTTTTACACACACGGATCCCGGTTGGGGAACGTTATGATGCGGAAAGTTGTGACGACAGATGCATCCTTGACAGGCTGGGGTACCACCCAGGAGGGGAGAACGGTGAACGGTCTGTGGCCGAGCAGACTGCGCTCAGCGCACATAAATTACTTGGAGCTCTTGACCATACTGAAAGCTCTGATGTATTTTCGCCCTCGCCTGCAGGGACATCATGTGCTCGTATGCTGCGACAATACATATATGAACTGGGAGGTATCGCCATGAAGCTACTGTACTTCAAGACAGCCTTGCTCTTGGCCTTGGCTTCAGCTAAACGTGTCATGCTTGGTGCATGCCTCGTGCACTGTATTCTCTCTTAGTGGAGATTAGGTTTTTCTTAAGCCCAACCCAAGTGCTTTCCTGCTTTCACGTTGGAGCTGTCCACTTTTCACCCGCCTTTTCAGCTTTTCACCTCCGCAGCGGATGAGAGACAGCATGCACTGTATCCAGTTCGTGCGTTACGGAGGTATATAACCAGGACCAGTGCTTTTCAGAAGAGCGACTAGCCTTTCATTTCATGGGCGCCCCCACACAAGGGGAGTCCCCTAAGCAATGCCTCTCATGCTGGCTCGGTGAAGCTATTGCTTTGGTGTATGTTTTGAAGGGTGTGCGACCCCCAGGGAATATCATGGCTCATTCCACGAGGGGCTTAGGGTTAGCCGCTTCTTGGGTATTGTTCAGGGGTGTGTCACTGCAGGACATCTGCGCTGCTGAAAGCTGGGCCTCGCCTCATACGTTTGTGCATTACTACCGGCTGGATGTGACAAAGACTTCAGTGGCATATGCCGGGGTGGGGTCTTCTTAGCCCTGGGCTTCCTTTTCCCTTGTAATGGGAATTACATTGTTTAAATTAACAAATGAAGTTTACTCCATATGTTTAGGCAGTTAAGTTTGAGATAATTATTTTTCTGTGTGGTATGTGAGTGTTATAACATGTTGTAAAAGGGTCAGTGGGCTATTTAGGAATGGAGGTTTATTACTTGTTCTTGTTTGGGTCAAGAGAAACAAAAGGTACAAGAGGAGAGAAGTAATAACCAGAGACAGAAGTGAGTTTAAAGCTACCCAGCTGCAAAGATCATCCGAGATAACGTTACATCATAAAACCTTTATGATCCACAGCTACCCCTCCTTGTCCAGGGTGGCTGAAGATATAAGCTCCTGGGACAGACAGCTATTTTAAAGTTGTCTGAAATGTTATGCAGAAGCTGTACATTTTAGAGTAATTTCCTATTGCCGGCAATAAAGAGAATATTCCTGTTTGACTAAAGTTTCCATCTCTCTCTAAGGTGATTTATTTAGCAATAGGTAAATTTCCAAAATATCCTCTTACTCCCTGTTAACACTGTGGTGCAAGGGGACGTCAGGAGATGGGGTTGGTGGGTTTTTCGCACATTCATGTCACCAGGCGTATATTGCATTTTGGACCTGGGTTGTGCTCAATTTATTGACTTGTGTGGGCCTCACACAGGTTTCATGTCCTGCCTGCGCAATGTGTCCAGGCGTGTGTCAGGGTTGTCAGGTGCATGATTATGGGATGTGTCAGGCACCGGCCCCCTTGGGAATAACCATTTCTTTCTGGTGTACAGAACCTCACTGTGAGAGAATTGGGCAATTGGGGAGCTGTCCAGGTCTCTCCCAGAGGTGGATCTCAAACACGAGATGATGAAAGAGAACAATAGGTTACTGTCGTAACGTCGGTTCTCTGAAACATCGAGTGCCCCTGAAGTTATAAAAAAGATAGCTGGATGCTGAAGTGCACAGTGCCCTGTAAGTATGGAAAAGATCAATCAGCAGAAGATGGAGAAATATCAGGGCCTCCTCAGCGACTACTACAGACATGGCTGAAAGGGTTTGCACAACAGTCCCTTTATAGGGCTTGGACTGTTCTCAGTATCACAGGTGAAAGGAGAAGGGGCCACCTTTAATAACAGAGAGAAAGCCTTTCAGTAAAAAAGCAGGACCTCCTATTAGTAAAAAAAAAAAAGCAAGTCAATAGGAGTATGAAGTTTGGGCAAGATATCTCATCAGTAATGCCTTTAAAGACTCAATCCCTTTCAATTTAATATCATTCATTGTCTCTGATGTTATAGGTGTTGGTCTTTGTTTCTGCTCAGATAGCCTCTGAGCAAGGCCCTTATCCCTCGTCTGCTGAGTTGGATAAATGTAAGTCACTCTAGATAATGGTGTCTGCCAAATTCCAAACGCTCAACAAACTGGTAAAGAAGTCAAGACAATTTAGGCTAGGGTAATTCATCTCTTCAAATCATGGTCTCTTTAGACCATCATTGAGGTCACATACAGAGTAATCAGTAGTTATATATTTCTGCAGCTCCTTTAATGTAATTCATTATGGAAATTATTTTGTCTTGTCCTTTCATACATTTAGTTCTTGTTGAATTTTGTTGAACATTTATGAGACTTGTTAATTGCAGTAGGGGTAGAAAAAGGTTCTGATATCTAGGATTAATTTTTTACATCACAAATTGTAAACCATTCTTAGGCCAGTTTGACATGTGCATGTAGACTTTTTATATTCATTGAATATTCTGGCTAATAAACTAAATAATTCTCTCCATTGATTTTCTTCTGTGATGTATTCCAACACGTAAGTTCCAAGCAGAAAAAACCCAAAAACCAGAAGAGACATTTTTATTGTACTTTGCAGAACAGAGGATCTGGTTTATTACCACCCAACTCTATCCACCACAGACAATACAGAGCAAATTTACAAGTAGCATTAATTTCTCTTTTACAGCAGCTTTTTCACACTTCCACACATTCTCACTTTTCCAAACAAATTCACAATGTCTAATAATCTTTTTAGGTCTTTAAACTGGCCCCATTCCAAATATTTCTGTTCTAATTTTACAACATAATAATAGGACATTGTGGTTTCAAAAAGACAGAATTTTTTTTGTACCACATTACATCATTGAAGAATTGAAAGGGTTCCTGTTAACGGTTCCCTCACACATGTACCCTCACAGATGTAGGCCCATCAAAGATGTTATATTTGCCAGGTGAAAACACAGCAGCGTGCCACTGTATAAAAATGTAAAGATGATTTATTGACATACATTCCATGTTTACAGCTGCAAAGATGTTTACAGCTGCACACCCAGTATTGCACTTCATTAAAAGTTCTGGCTCAAAACAAAACCCAGAATATCAAACAAAACTGAAGTGAAGACTACATATGAATACAACTATTTGGGATATGACCATTATATACAAGATTAGATAAATCGTACACTATATTCTTGTCATTATAACATTTCTGGACAGTCTACATATATAATCTGAACTGAAGCCTTTTCTGCTAAGGTGTGATGCACTCAACAGAGGAGAATACTGTACAGGACTAATCCTGAGAGAAGAGTCAGTTTTCATACTGGTACACCGAAGTGATCGGGTGGTGAGCAAAGTTTAAAAGCCGAGGGTTACAACAGCTGCATGCAGACACGTCACAGGCCTCCCCTACAAATTTACGGTTTCTTGGGTTCTTCAGAGTCTGTTGGGACACAGACAGAATTTTGAAGCACTGTGCTGCATCATTGCTTCCTTAAAGCCAGACATCCCTCTTTGACATAGCTGTAGCAGGTGTCTGCAGTTGCAGTTAAAACAGGAACTTGGACGGTAACTTACAATAGGACCCATATATTTTAGAAGGTATGAGCATTTCTGCACACACCACAGCCCAGAGCAAACTCCTCTCCAGTAGGAGGATGCACAACATGCAGGGGGCACTCGTTCCCCTCCAGCTGTTTTCCTTTGGGGCCTGTTAAAAACACATATTTTATGACACCACATGTAAACAATCTAACTGATCTTCATTTTAAAAGAAATTTTAACTCACCAGCAGGACAATGAGGCAGCTCTTCTTTGGGAATACTGGTCATTCTCTGGAAGTCATCATGACAGGCATTGCAGAAGTGCGTGGTCCCAAAGCAGAAAAACACAGCAACAGAACAACAGTAACGGCATTTGTATTCGAGGAAGTCTGTTCCATGTTTGGAGCACATCTGTAAACCAAAAAAGGAAAAATGTGCTTAATTCAAGTTTCTTCACAGATTAGATCGTGAATCACTGAATAATCGGCTGTTTTAAAAAACTTGCATAATAAATCCGTCTTTTTTACTTACCTGTGCCCTGGACACATCTGAGCATGCACCACAGATGAGCTCACTGGGGTCATAGTCATCTCCCTGCCCTGCCTCTGCATCACAGCGTGCTTCTCCCCCAAAATAAGCCTACGAAACACAAACGCATCACACTGTGTGCCAACCCGGGCTCTTGATTTCCAACCTCAAAAAAATTACTTGAACAGAGGTAATTATTTAATTTCAGGCCATTTAGCCTTCACAGGATCGAAGATCTATGCTGCTGCACTTTCCAGCTGAGGAATTTGCTTCTGTTTATTAACTTAAAATAATTCACCTCCATTTCTTTTATATAGTTTTTGCTCTGTCGCTGAATTAAATATTCAGGGATGCCAAGAAAATTTTATACGATTTTTCAATAAAATATTTTTCAATAAAATTTTATCTTTAGATCGTAAAATGCAAAAGGAAGCAAACCTTTTTGCATTTGTAGCACACATAATAAGCATATCTATTCATAGCGAATGCAGCAGGATCATTGTAAAAGCGGGCCCCAGGCATGGTGATGGCCTCACTCTTGTGCAGCCCTTCATATTCCAGTCTCATTAAAGCCTTTCTTCTCACATCTTCATAGAGCTCTCTAATTGGATCCAGCAGATCTTTGATCACAGAATGGTTAATTTTGTTCTAGGAACAAAACGCATGACAAAATTGTTAAATAACAATAAAATATGCCATCATACATGATATATATTTCATAGAAACCATTGGACTACATGATGTGATCACATACCTTACAGATAGGACAGGACATGAAGCCAAAAGTTATCCTAGGGCCCAGCCAGCGATTTTCCAGGACTCTGCGTGTGCATTGAAGATGGAACACGTGGCTGCAGTCCAGCTGAAAATAAAGAGATACAGACATACATACCTAGAGTTTACCTTTCAATATGAATACTAAGCTAACTGCTTTATACTGCTGATACGGTGCAGTACCTGGATGGCCGGGGCTGCAGAAAGAGCCTCAGTGAAACAGATCATGCACATGTCATCAGCATCCTGTTTCAGACAGCCGGTGTTCTTGTCGCAGCTGTGCAGGCAGGGCAAACACATCTCCTCATTCTTTACCCCACCACAAGGGTGACCACATGCATGAGTCTTACTGCAGGCCAGCTTTGCATACTCCTACACACATACAAACACAGGTACAATGAATTCATGTTGCTAATGGAGTTGTCTTGCTACTTGTTGCATTGAACAGAAAGACTAGCATCAGCAAGTGATCAGAATCTTACCTGACAATCTGGGTCTGAGCACAGACTCCCTACTGCAGACAACTCGGTGCCATTCCTGGTACCACAGAAGCGGCAGGCATCTGAACTGCTTGAAGCAGGTTTACCTGAAACACACGAGACAGTTTAAACCACATTTATGTGAGGAGTGGACTAAGGGAATGGCCAGGAATAATACCTGTGTGCTCTCGGAACTCCACCATGGCCTTCATGGTCTTTGAGTCAGCTAATGCCATAAGCCAGAAGAGTTTGGTTCTTCCACAGCCTTCATGGAGATCAACTTTAATGGCTTCCTCCTCTTCCTTAAACACCTGCAACCAATTTGATCAACATAGTCTCACAAATGCTAAGTAATAGTGGCTCAAGTAGTTAAGGCTTCTTTTACATTGGAACATCGTGGTTGAAACCTCAGCATCGAAAAGCGGTCACTGATGTGCCCTGGAGAAAGGCCACTAGAGCTCTCCCTACCCTAGGGGCACCGTACTATAGCTGAACCGGCACTCTGACCCCAACCATCAAATTGTGATATAAGTGAAGAAAAGTATTTCAGAGTGTGGTAATACTTCAGTGTTGAAGTGACATTTTTTATGTGCCATTCAAGTGACTCGATCATCTCTGAGTCTGGCATGAGACTTGGTGCGTGCTGACGGTTGACAGCGCACATATGGCACACATGCTGTATGGAGAATAAAGCTCATTTCACATTAAATTCTTTTTTTTAATAGCTTTTTAATAGAAATATAGCAGTTTGGATCTTTAATTTTACTTCAATTCATGGACACAAGGGGGCAGATAACTGAATAGTCAATCTTTAATGTACATAATTAAACATTTTTCAAAAACTATTAATCAGAATTTAATTATCAACGTTCCAATGGATTCACTGCTTCTTGTTAATCATTCCAATCATGTAAACACAAAGCGTATACCTGTCTCTGGTGGGAGCGGGTACGGCGGTGCAGATGAAGGAAACGGTCGCAGTCAGTGCACAGGTTTCCACACGCATTACACAGGATGATCGCTGCAGTCTCACCATCATCATGATTGTCACACATGGGCTGTAAATAGAAAAAGAAGAGATTGTTTAAACACTAAGCAGTGTTTTTCACCTTTATCGAACCTCTTGAAGAGTGTTAACGTGTGCTTTACCATCTGTTTTTGCTGGCCATCTTTGCCCATCCAGCGGCCCGATGATAGCCGGTCTACGTGGTCTTGATCCAGCACACACAGAGAGGCAAGAGCCAACCAGAGCTGTGCGAAAACAATACAGCAGGTATATAGGATATTTAGTGCTGTGCTCTATAATGTAAATGAATCACACAACAGGACATACGAGCTCTAAAGAGGGTGGTACGATCGGCTGAACATTCCATCCGCAATGATCTTCCTGACC
>JAOUQX010000040.1:7759781-7774606 GCA_028566295.1 Liobagrus marginatus
ACACACAGTATACATATATACACACACACATTATATATATACATATATATAAAATGTAAAAAAAAATCTCTCTCATTGGCTGATAACAGAAACGCAAATAATAATTGTGTATGTACCGAGCCAGGGTCTGTAGATACAAGCAGCCAATTTTATTTGGCAGCTCTTCGGAAACCCCCTCCTTCAGGCTAGGTAGATGTGCATGGAAGGGTTTGGGTGGGTGATGGCATAGCATGCTTGGCTCAGCTGCACTGCTTAGGGATAACAGGAACAGGGCGTTGGCACGGATCACCTGGTGCGCCTCCATAGTGGGAAGTGCTCGCGGTGTTTTCACATGCAATGGCTTCTTCCTGGACTGCTTAACCTGATCCAACAGCAAATAGACACAGACGTACATTACAACTCACAAGTAGCGACGAGAGAAAAATTGCGCAAACGCGTACATCCTCAAAAAAAGTTATACCTTTTCCCTGGCTGCAGTTTGTTTCTCTCTTAGGTACTTCTCTCTGCAGCGGTCACAAACCAGATACCAGGTACTTCCTCCTATGCCACCATCACCACAATTCCCAGCCCATCCCCCACAGAAGTGACCGATGCTATTATAGCCTTGACCTCCAGCATAACGCCCACATCCTGAAATAACAGGACAAAACACTTACCCCATCTCTATTCAACTTTTCTTACAATTACGTACTAAACGCTTTAAACTTAAAAGGAGTCGTGTGTACCTGGGTGAACCTGCCTCATGTGGTAGGTAACAGGGTAGGGATGAGACTCTCCACATAGCTCACAGATCGTGTCTTTCTCTGGGCCTCCCATGGCCAGCTGCGCCATTTCCCCAAAGAGGTTCCCTCTGGGGCGAACCTCTGCTTTCTCCTTCTTTTTCTTTTCCTTCTTTGCCTTCTTGCTGTCCTTTTCACTCTCTTTCTTTTTCAGGATGGCACTAGACCCAGGGCTGGGGAATATCATATTCTGTGTGGCAGCCTTCATAGTTGCCATAGCGATGTCCTCCCAAAAAGCTACAAGGTGTTGGAGAGTGAGGGGCAGGAGAGACTTTGACCTCAATGCGGAGTGGCTGGTCACTTCATAGGAGGCCTGCTCACTTTTCCCATCCTCGCATTTTTCTGGCAAGGGTGGCTCTTTAAGCATGGAGAGAACCTTGTTCTTATTGATGCTGCCCATCTTGGAGATGTCAGGACCATGGGGTGAGATGTTAAACATGTTGAGAGCAGAGGAGATCTCTAGTGAGTGACGGTTCTTCAGCTTGCTTTCCTTCTCATCAAGGCTCTGCTGGCAGCTGAGGGAGTTGCGAATCGGTGCATGCTCTTTGGTCAGTTCAGGGTTGAACTTTAGGAAAGATGAGCAGGCCATAGCATCATGAACAATGCCCTCATGCCACAGGAAGGCTGCAAAAACTGCACGCGCACATTCAGCCACAGAAGGTGACATGGCCTGTTTGGCAGGCTCAGCGTGGCGAACATTTTCACCCTTGAAGAGTGGCCCTGATTTGTCCTTTTTGGGGCGCACATGCCTACTCGAGGTCTTGCGGCTGATTTTAGGTGAGGAACGGCTTTCTGTTTCCTCCTTGACAGGAGCTTTTCCAATGCTGAAATGAACTTTAGAAGAGCCCTCTTCGGCATTATGTAATTCTGCGTTTTCATCTTTGGTTTCGTCGCCAGACAGCAGCGCAATGGACGAGCACACTTCTACTACTTCACTGTGCAGGTTCTCCTGGACAACATAAGGTGATTGAGAACAGTTTTCATAATTGCTGCTTCCTGCTTTAGCCTCCTTTAAAAGTTGTTTCTGTTTTGGAGAAGTAGACCTGCCTCTCAGGGGCTCTGTAAGGGGTATTTTTTTCTTTCTCAGCACATCAGGGTCTAGGGTATAAGAGTCAGATTTGGATCGCTCACGAGGAGGGTCTAGATGAGCCTTTGAGGAGGAACAGACTTTCACTGGCAGGCTTTTATCATGTGTAGAGGAAGAGTGTGGGGAGCTGCTGCTAGAGGGACTTAACCTGCCTGAGCTGACAGTCTTCTGTTTGGGTGAGGATGATCGCGAACCTGGATTTGGAGACTCAGATCGGAGGCCTGGGTTTTTCACATCAGCCCTTAGGGCCTGCAGGGTGTTGTGATTGGGTGAATGAGAGCGGCTGTGGGAGTCCGAGCGTAATTTGCCCGTGTCTGATTTGAGAATAAGAACCTCACTTGCAGACAGGCTGTCGATGGTCTTGATTCTGCCCTGGTCAGTGGTACGGTTGGAGCGGCTGTCAGCTTTAGCAGTGCGCCCTTCCTGATGGTGCTTGCTTGCTGGAGACATTGACCGAGTTACATTTCCTTTATCACCTGAATATCATAACAAAATAATAATTACTCAATTCAGTTTAGTTTCAATTGTCTAAAAAGGACAAAACTATATTCAATATAAATATGATTCCTGAAAATTAAAAATGAACAGAAAATCAAAAAGAAATTGCATGAGAAAAAAAATAATAATAAAAATTGGGGGAGGGATGTAAACTACATGTCATGATGCACAGGGAGCATGACAAAGACAGCACATCCCAAACCTTAACCTTCTAATTTACCTGGTCAGATCTTAGACCAAATTCTGTATCAGATCTAGCTAAACCTGTGCCTGTAAACCACATACTACCTATTTTCAATCCATACCTAAAAGGGAACTAGATAGATCAACAAGCAGTGGTGAGACAAAGCCCGTCTCTAGAAATAATCTCCTGATGCACCTAGGAGAAGGCATGCGTTACCCACCCTTTTCTTTGAGAGCAAGAGACGAAAGAGCGGTGCAGGGCCCAGTTGCACTGCTTTTGTGCACACGCTCACTTGAAGCACGGTTGGGAGCTGAAGCATCTATAGCGGAAAATAGTTTCAAGGAGAATAAGCAACAAAATTTGAACCAAAGTAAAACAGCAAAGAAATGAAAAGAGTGCAAGTGAGAGAGAGCAAAGAAGCAAAAAAATTAGGCATGTAAAGAAATGTCGGGGCACTAGAAAGAACAAAGATGCTGGGTAGAAAAAGAAGTGAGAAAGCAGTAACTATGCAATGGCTGATCCAAATGGACTGCAAATGCACAGACATCCACATAGCAAATAAGTGCTTTTCTCACACAAAAAAAAAAACATACAATACTATAGACTATATAGAGATATTTTATTTTAAATTAAGCAAAACCCTGCCCTGTTAAAATTGCTTTTAAAAGTAAATGGAATAAATCAGACAAAAAACATGTGGTAATATACCAAGAAATGTAACATATAGGATAAAAGATGACAACCAAAAACCTAGAGCATGACTTGCTAGAGTTAAAATGGCTACAGAACAAGTAGGGAAAATAGTCACTTAGTGGAATATATAGCAAATGGGTTTGATGTAAAAGATTCAGATGAGCAAAAAGAGGCGGTCTAAGCCTAAGACAAACACATATTTCAAGGAAAACAACACTTTCCAACAAGAAAAACATATACAAAGCCCTGTGCACCTGTGCAAGCACGCACCACCACTGTCGAACAGAGGGCCAGACTTACTCGGAAGCTGTGGTTGTGGCTGAGGCTGCTGGTAAAGGGATTGTCCAAATACAAAAGGGCTGTGAACAAGGGAAGAGGGAGATTTGGCGGCTTGTTCAAATATGGAGGGAGCTGGGAGGAAAGGCCCAGACTGAATGGAATTCAGTATGACACTCAGGCGGTCACCTGTAATGTGGAAGACAATGGGAATACTAAAGCTTTTACGACTGGAACCATATCAAATGTTAAGACTCATCAATGCCCCACATAGGCACATTCACTAGCAGTAAGGGTTGTCAGTGGATTAGATGAATCAGGGAAAACAGGTAGAGGCTTTGGGGACAGCAAGTCATGGGTTTTTTGTTGGCTTGTTTTTTAATCCACACCATAGTTAGGTTAAGGTATGGTGTATCTGGCCATAGGTTAAGGTGCTGGCTTTGGCAACATTGCCTTGGCTGTTCTTTCCTCACTTGGAGGTTGAGCACAAACAACACTCTGTTTATACTTGTTGGTTCCATTATGGTTACAAAACTACAAAGAAGACTTAGAGATTATACTACAGACATAGCCTAGCTTAACTTTAGCAGACAAACCTGTAAAGTGTAATTATGAATGTGCACAAGGCAGTGATGAACGGTCCATAACACACTATACCTCTTAGCAGAGGTGTGTGGATGCACCAATCAGCAGCAGTGAATGAAAAAAAGCACAGTAGGATTTAGGCTTTAACCCAAATCCTACACTGAGCAAAAGTGGGACACAACTTGATAGAACCAGAGACAGTGAATCTTTCCCTTGCATACAAAAGCAACAATTCTGGGCACTGACGTTAGCCAAGACACACAGTAAAGATAAAAAGCATGCAGAGAACAGAAAGAAAAGCTAGGGCAATGAATAAATTAATGAATCTAAACTCTTTTCCTCAAATATAACAATGTGCATTTACAATAGTTTGGCTATATAGTAATTAGGGATGGGCAAAAATAATATCCAATGATGGCTGGTTATTTTTCCATTATTATTAAAAAACAATCACACCCTTCCCCGCAAGCACAAATTTATACTAGTCTACAGACAACACCCCTAAGAAAGGGAGAGAGATCATTCACGCTTTCAATCTGTATGATAGTTTGTTCAATCTGTATCATTGCTTAATTAATTAGAGAACTTTACATTTATTACATTTAAATTTTAAAGAAATTTATTGAACCGTTTGATATAAACATAACCAAATGACGTTTGAAGTGTCCGTAAGTGTAATATTATATGGAAGGCTACAGTTAGCGAATGAGAAACATTTTCTATTTCTGTTATCTTTTAGGTGTGTTGTTGGTGGCACCACCATCTGGTTATATGACAGTGCCACCACCGCATCAGCACCATGGGGCTTTTCTTTCTTTTTTGGACGAGTTTTGTACAACCTACTTGATATTCTATAATAAAATCAACTAATTAAATATGCAAATAGTTATTGTAATAGGCAAATAGTTACTTAAACAAGGAAATATGCGAAAATCGTGATCCATCCCCAATTGTAATAGGCAAATAGTTGCTTAAACAAGGAAGTAAACAATAATTCAGGACCTTATAAAGAATAAACCTTTCCTCCTTCTGACATTTAACTACATGCACATCATAAACCAAAAACAAAAGAATGACAGTAGCTGTTAACTGGTCAAGAAGTAATTCTTAAAACATACTAAATATGTAGATAAAAAAAGTTGCTAGTGAAATGCAAAAAATACTGTAGATGAAAGGAAAAGTCTTCAGACCTATACAGAATCTCAAATGTGGGGCTATAAAATAAATGTATCAAATGTTTAGTTTATGTAGGCAAAACTAAACTAAAATATATGCCAAATAAGTTTAGTTATTCTTTTGAATGCCAATCACCTGTAAATGCAAAGGGCTTTGCCTTGAACTGTGCTGTGGTACAGTTCCTAAACTGTGGAGCAGAGATTACTTCCTCCTTTTATAGAGTGTCATTTATTCTGATAAAAAAAAACAAAAACATTTTTCGTGAATTGTTGGCCGGCTTCTTTTTCTTTAATTACTGCCTCAATTCGGCGTGGCATGGAGGCGATCAGTCTGTGGTACTGCTGAGGTGGTATGGAAGCCCAGGTTTCTTTGACCGGGGCCTTCAGCTCATCTGCATTTTTTGGTCTCTTTTATCTTTTGGTCTCATTTCTCATTTTCCTCTTGACAATACGGCATAGATTCTCTATGGGGTTCAGGTCTGGTGAGTTTGCTGGCCAGTCAAGCACACCAAAACCATGGTCATTTAACCAACTTTTGGGTGCTTTTGACAGTGTGGGCAAGTGCCAAATCCTGCTGGAAAATTAAATCAGCATATTTAAAAAGCTGGCCAGCAGAAGGAAGCATGAAGGGCTCTAAAATTTCT
This sequence comes from Liobagrus marginatus, assembly GCA_028566295.1. Classification (NCBI taxonomy): domain Eukaryota; kingdom Metazoa; phylum Chordata; class Actinopteri; order Siluriformes; family Amblycipitidae; genus Liobagrus; species Liobagrus marginatus. The sequence continues at coordinate 7,765,703 of JAOUQX010000040.1, forward strand.
TGGTAAACGGGTGCAGTGAAACATTGGTTTTCAAAAAATCACAGTCAACCAACACCAGAAAATGACATTGCACCTCAAATCATCACAGACTGTGGAAACTTAACACTAGACTTCAAGCAACTTGGGCTATGAGCTTCTCCACCCTTCCTCCAGACTCTAGGACCTTGGTTTCCAAAAGAAATACAAAAGTTGCTCTCATCTGAAAAGAGGACTTTGGACCACTGGGCAACAGTCCAGTTCATCTCCTCCTCAGTCCAGGTAAGGCGCCTCTGATGTTGTCTGTGGTTCAGGAGTGGCTTAACAAGAGGACACGTCTGTGTGTGGTGGTTTTCGATGACTTGACCCCAGCTGCCAAAAGCACCAAAAGTTGGTTAAATGAACGTGGTTTTGGTGTGCTCACCAGACCTGAACCCCTGCAGTTAGAACCTATTGAGTATTGTCAAGATCAAAATGAGAAACAAGAGACCAAAAAAATATAGATATGCTGAAGGCCAATGTAAAAGAAACCTGGGCTTCCATACCACCTCAGCAGTACCACCGACTGCTACGCCGAAGTCAATGCCACGCCAAATTGAGGGAGTAATAAAAAAAACAGACGCCCCTACCAAGTATTGAGTATATACAGAGTAAATGTACAAAATTTCCAGAAGGCCAACAATTCACTAAAAAAGGTTTTTTATTGGTCTTATGAAGTATTCTTATTTGTTGAGAGTGAATTGGTGGGCTTTTGCTAAATGTGGAGAAAATCATCACAATTTAAAGTACCAAAGACTTTAAGTACTTCAGTCTGTGTGAATTGAATATATTTAATACACGAGTTCCACAATTTGAGTTGAATTACTTAAATAAATGAACTTTTCCATGACATTCTAATTTATTGAAATGCACCTGTAATATATTACACAACATAACAGGATCTCATTTCTTGCTTAAAATTTATGAAGAAATTTTTGTTTGTATGCAGCTTGTTCAAATTGTTTGATTAGAGTGGAAAACTTTCTGTAAATCCTAAATTGTAATGATTATAAAAAGACAATGATGGTGATGGCTACAAAGTAACAGGGATGAATTTGAGCAATGCTGAGTTGTATATTTAAATCACGGTATGCATGGAAGGATGTTTCCTACAGAGTATTCAGCTGATCATTTGAACTCACCTTTGTTGTTGGCGATGCCATAATCAAAGCCTTGAGCTCCACTGCCCATATTTCTGCTAAATGCCTGGACTGAGAAGGGGCTAGGAGGTGGAGTCTGAGCAGCACACTCTAGGCCAGCTTGATCTGTTAGAAGAAAAATAAAGCCAAAACAAAACGCGCATCAACTCTCCACATGACACATACTATGATGATTGGTTTATTATGACCTTTGTCAAGGTTAACTGAAGCCACTTTGTTAGACAAGCAGTTATGGAAGCATAATTTCCAGAGTTGCTTATGGTGTGGCTTTACCTTCATCATGACGCAGGTATTGGTTTCCTCCTCTGTCTTTGGCTAAAGACCAAGCTTCTCCCTCATCGCTCTCACAGAATTCAATCACACTGTTCTTATCCAGCTGCACCCATGTTCCTTCAGAGTTAGCCACCTGATAGACCACCAACATTATTCATCTCATCATACACACAGCTCCAACACTGGCCATTACACAGATTGTTGTCACGGTGGGGTATATAACAATTTACAGTCAAATGCATCATGATTATACTGGGAGTAAATGTTAAAGGAACTGAGGTGCCATTCACTTCACAATAATACACAACATGTTGTTCTGTTGGCAAGTGTCTGTGGAAATGAACAGTGGGGCAGCAGTTCTAAGTGCACATTAGTCACTAAAATTTGAAGGGCATTCTGGGACAGCATGACACACCACACCTTTTGGAAAGACTGAGCAGGAAGCGGCACCTTCAACCACCTCATTTGCAAACCACAGAGAACATTCAGCTGTACTAAAGGAAGGCCAAAGTAGCTCATATTAGAAATGACATCAGAATTAGTGTGTATGAACTGCAGGAAACACATGATTGTTTGGTTAGAGAAGTAATATCTTCAATCCGTGTATTGTCCCATATAAGTCAGTCAGCATTCTAAATGGTAATAGCATGTTATTCATTTACAGCAGGAGCAAATGCTGTAGTCATGCAGGTTTTACTTCTAGTTGTATGGGCAAGAATGTCAATTTGCAGAGAATAAACACACATCCACACCAGATACATCATTGCACATTGTTTTTTTGTTTTTTTAAGAAAAGAACACTGATTTTTAAAGGGCACAAAGAGGAAAAGGAAACTGCTATTACAGTGACCACAGCACTGGAAATAAGGCAAGAAATCTGGCAACGGAGTGATTTACTAGCAGCCAAAAGAACACAGGTGGGAGTCCATACCTCGCCTACCGCCTTGACTTTGTTCCCCAGTACTAACATCCCAATGGGGATACCTCTAAGGTTTGGGCAGCTTCTGATGTTGTGACCCGAGGGTCCCGTCTTCACTACCTTATAAAGACCTGGTCCGCCACCCAGGCCAGCCCTGCCCACACTGTGCATGGGGGCTTCATGGGAAGAGCAGCTATTGGTCTCCCTTATACACTCATCTGACTGGGGCCTGGCCTCCTGCAAAACCAAAGGTAATAAGTCAATCTCTGAAGCAATAAGGCAACAGGTACATTACAATACTTAGCTTAAAATGGATCTCTGTGCACTGTCAACATGTAGGCAGGAGTCATAGCAGTTACAACATTTGCAACGTATGCACTGTAATGAGTGTCGATCCATAACTGTGGTAATTTAAAATCGTCTAAATTAATCTTCCTTACTCCAACATTACATTGACCAGACTAGCCCGGTCAAGTAGCTTAAACCCAGAGGAAAAAACAAGTATACAAACGGGATAAATGCAGATATAAGATTTATTGTAATCAACATTGATTGAGTAAATGATCCAACAATCCAACATACACCATGTTTGACATACACCACCAACTTCTGATCCAAGCCCTGCCCATATATTCTTTCTTATCTTTATAAGCTCCATAGTACAAATCAGTTTTCATTTTATTTTGGAGTTGGGCCATTTCCAGACCAAGTTATATCCTATTTTTAACACTTTAATTTTCTAAATTTCTAATGCCAAACATGTATTTTTAAAAAAAGGATGTTTCTCACCCCTAAGTTTTCCTAGCTTATATTGAAAAATATCATGGTCAGTTTTCTAAGCCGCAACCCTTTCTTTTTCATTGTTAATTATTTTAAAGCAAATAAGTGCATTTTTATGTTAATTGCTGAGCTTGATTTACCACAAACATTTATTAACATGCTTTGCCATGCTTGGACTGACTCAGATGACTAAGACCGTGCCTTCAGCTCAACTTCACCTCTAGAGCTTCGGTTGATGCTGTAAGTCCTATCAGGCTGTTCAAAATTCATTCATGCCTAACAGATGCATTCAGAAGTCATATTCCTTTTGATGTATAAAAATACACTTAACAATATTAACTCAATAAACAAAGTGCTGCCTGAAACTACTCATGATGTCTTCTCGTTGTTTTTACACTTGCACAAACACATGCAAGCTTAAAAAAAATTCTACCACGCCATATATGCAACAACATTTTCAATAAAATGCACTTCAGACTGATGTATAAGTCTGATATTAGAATAAAATTTACATTCTGATTGAGGAAATGAGAACAGTGTGAATAAAAAATGACTGGCATAGATAGTAAGCCTGACTATGTGCCAGACATGCCAATCAGCAGCAACAGGCAATCCATGTTCTATAAGCTACTGTGTCCTGCTTGTTTTTCAATTATCCCTACCCTACCCACTCTTGATTACTTGGATCAGCTGTGTTAAGTCAGTCATCTTAAATGATGGTGCAGTGGAAAAAGACCAAATAAATTGGTATCTTCCAGTCCAACAAGCCAGGACAAGTAGGACAATGTAGCTTAAGAAACATGGGTTGTCCATCACTGCCAATAATCAGCTCCCTTTACACACACACACACACACGCACACGCACACACACAGTATATAAAACACAAACTGACATCATGCCAAAATGAAATCATGCCGATGACTCAAATCAAATCATAATTTGAATATATTTTTTACGAAATGAACATGTAAATGCAAAAACAGATCACTAGACACACATTCATTTAACACAGTCTGGTTAGCTATATACGGTACATTATATTGCATATTCCTAAACACAAAATTTTCAAAAACAATCATGCATCTGTGAGGCTGTAAAATAAAATGTTGAGTCGACAAATAAAGACACAAAAACTGGTAGAAAGCAAAAAGCAGCAAAGCCAAATATATCTGTCCCTCATTTTGACAACTCACCTGAGGGAAACGAGAGAAGGCAAGACAAGCCAAGACAAGGACAAAGAGTTTATTGATTAGTTTTTCCTGAATTCTCCTGTATTAGAGCTGGTAATCTACACGTGTTTCGTCTGAAGCTGAATCTCGAGCTCAAATTTCAATATAAGGAACTACTGAGAAAATTTGTTTAAAACACAATCTTAAGCAATCTTCCAAAAAGTATGGTGTGTCATGTTGTTAATGAGGCTCATTAAATCCGTAAGTAAATGCCCTTTAGGATGATAGCTCATTTTCCAGCAAAGCAGGGTTGTGATGGACAACAATTTCATGGCAAACAGCCGTTTGTAAGTGAAGGAGTCCCTTTAGCATTTCGTGGTGACCAGGTTCCAAATTAGTACATTTCATTTAAAGGTCTTTAGGACTAAAACATTTTTAGTGCACAATCATTATCCACACCTTATAATCCATTTTCAGACCAATGCTTTATATGCTGTACGCAGTCTTTTAATGGTCTGGCCAGTAGCCTGGTAGTAGATACTACACAATGCAAGATTACTCACAAACACTACCACTAATTACTCCAGAAAGTAGCCACCTCTAGTGTCTCATGTTTTTTCAAATTTGCATATATTCATTACATTTAGTTAACAAACTGACACCAGGATGCTTTTCCACAAGCCAAGTCACATGGTAACATCATGTAACATCAAATGGTTCACAATGAAACCTTACTCTATAATCACATTAAGAAAAGGAAACCAAAAGGCAACAGGTCATTTCAGAAAAATCTGTTCGTAAGGTATTTTGCTTTAAAGAGGCCTTTCTTTTGACTTTGACCATATTCCAACGAAGAATAAAAACAGCAATATAGTGTGCACTGCTATTGTTACTTAAAAATAGAACTGTGCATTTGTATTTCCTCGAAAGATGTCCAGACAGATTTCAAGTATGCGTGCTTAACAATGAATGAATAATTAGAGTGGAGGTCAATTTTAAACCATTATTTAAAACATTTTATTTTACACAAATAAAATAATATTCAAATAGATTTAAAAATACATAAAATCCTGGACACTTTAGTATTCTGTAAATGACAAACGTGTTCCGGACATGGTTGTATAATATCTGTAGCAACTATGGCCAACGTATAGAACGTAGGTCTCTGATATCTAGACCTATTATTTAGACATGATTGCAATGAACACATGCTCATCGCATCACAACTGTGCATGACCCATATTTGTGTACATGATAATAAATATCGAAGCTACCTGTGCTAACACAACAAAATGTGTTGCTTTGCTAACATTTTTTTAAACTCCACCTTCCACCACAAGTAGGCGATTAGGAAAAGCTGTATTTCTAGAGAATATGATCAAACCTTTAACAACAGTGTTCACACAAAAATTTGAAAGAAGGTTTATATTATTTTGAGTTAGTACTACAGTTATTGCTAATAGTTGGTAAAGGACAGTGTAACATATCCAGTCAGTGTAACATCCAGTTTGTAAAAATCTATTGACATGACAGTCAAAATGTCTAAAATTGACTAAAAATCCAGAAATAAATGAGTATTTCCCCCCTTGTCTATGGACAAGAAAAGACCAATAAATGCCCACAGCAATGTTTTAGTGCAAAACCACTGAGACAAATATGCAATAAATTATTTAGCTGATCTCAGAGTAAGAAACGCTCAATGCTTTTAGGCATTAGGTTACTGGATGCACTTACAGCATAGAACGTCACTAAATACTGGCGCAAAGGTCTATCAGTCATAAATTTCAGTGTCGGATAAATTGCCACGGGGCTTCTTGCTGTTCTACCAACGGGGGCCTATACTTACATCAACAGGGACCAGAAGGTTTCTGCCCAGATGCTGGTTAAAAGAGAGGCACCAGGCTTCTGTGTACCCATTCATGTTGGGAACATACTTCTTTACAGTCTCATCATTCAGTCTGAGCCACACACCATCATCATTGTGGATCTATGGGGAAACAAGCAACAGAGCAGAGCCATGCCTTCCTGTAACTGCTAACAGGCCATTGCATGATCCTCAGAGGCTGCAAACTGTCAGTTTTATAGATTATAAAGAGATTTGCTCTTATGTGCTATGTACACAGTATCCTTAAAGGGACAACTGTGTAGAATTACTATCAATTTGAAGTTGGAACATTTGCAAATATATTGCTATTGTGCCTTCTAATATTTAGGGTAAAGCTAAAGATAAAACGGCAGCCTGAAAGTCTCCTGCATGTTTGAAGCAAATAAAATGCGAAGAAATGTTTACATACAAATAAAAAAAAATGTAAGCGTTGAGCTGCAGCAATAATTTCAAAAAGGCGTAATGCTTTTTATGATTCAAGATAGTCATAAATGAATTGCACTGTTATTGTGGCTAGATTCACTCGGACTAAAAGATGAAATACAAGAGGGGAAAAAACAAACGATAGATGATGTGTGCACCTAGTCGATAGCGTTTTACCTCGTCAATGAAAGTGATGGTGCCATTGACTTGGACTATGCCTATTTGTTCACTCTGCAGGGATGGATGACTACGCACACGCAACCCTGCGCTGTCCTTGGAGACAAATTTGCGCACCTGAGAGAAGCAGACAGGGAGAGAGTGAGACAAGCAGGCAAGCAGACGACAGAAGGAAGCAAAGCATCTTCGATCACAAGGGTGCCAGACAAAGAAGAAAAAAACCCCAAAAACAAACAAACAAAAAGAAAAAACACAGGTGGGCTATTTAGCAGAGATTGTGTAAAAGAAGGATACACTGTTGCCACAATTAAACACATTTGTTTACCAAGGAAAAAACTCAAGCCACGACACCCAGCTTTAGGTTTTATGCAGAAAAAGGGAAGCCTAACAGCAAGGCGCAAAAAAATTATTCTGCTCAGCTGTGCTGCTTGTTTCGCAGTTTAAATGTCATGGAAATTTAAATAAATTTTATTGTTTAATAAAAAATTTTTTTTTTTTTTTTTAGAGACAATCAGTATTGCTCACCAATAACCTTCTTTGTAAGTTTTCCTTACGAATGTAAAGTGAAAAACAGGTATCTAAACAAGATCAGGTCTAGAACTCTTCTAGTATAACTGCTCTTATGAAATCTCACCTTGCTTGGCTGTGGTTCAGCTTTGGGTTTAATCATCTGTGTCCCAGGTGGAATCATGCCTTCGGGTGGGTCTTTCACTTCAACCTCTAACCCAGCATCTGCATTCAAAACCTCTGCTGTTAGTGTTCACATAAATCTTTTAATGACTGTATAAGCAATAAAGTCATGGAATCAGTACTTTTAAATATAGCAAACGAAATTATTTAGAAAATGTCTTTGCAGAGCCTCATTCCCTCATTTCCAATCATTTAATACTGCGATGTAGAATACTGTGCATGTGAGTAGAGCAAACCAGGCTGGGACGAAATGCTTGACAAGGCGCATGACCGGCTGCTCAATATCATTTTCAATGCCTACCGCTTATATGCTGTTCAGGGTCACAGGGACACTGGAGACAAATCCCAGCTAATTTAGGGTGTGACCCTCCAGGGACAATCGACAGTTAATCACAGGGCTAACACTTAAGAGACAGACAACGATTCACACTCACATTCACTTCTATGCACAAACTTATGTCTTTGGAGGTGGAAGAAAAAACCCAGGGATAGCACTGGGAGAACAGTAATCTCCACACAGAAGGACAGTGGCCACGAATTGGACCCTTATCCTTCTTGGTGTGAGGCGGGAGTGCTAACCACTCTGTGCAATCTTGCTCTAAATCACTGCAACCAAATAATAATACCACCACCCAATCCTAAATGCACTAATCATTGTTGAGCTATTACAAAGTTTGTAATTACAAAACCACAAGAACAAAGGCTTTTGCACAACAAACTAATGGAGGAAACATTTAAATAGAATTTATTAAGCACATTTTTTTTCTTGCGTTAATTAATGAATTATAGAATTTTTATAGAGTGACAAATTTTGGTTTCACCATAAAGTACCACATTTTTGACTAATGAAAGCTAAGCCTAAACAGGGAAATCCAGCAAACAGCATTGTTTTACCTTAAAATAGAGTAAAAATTGCTCTTCTCTAAAGCTCTGTTTAGTGTTTAATTCATAGCAGTGGATTATAATCTATTTCTTTGTCTAGAAAGAGCACATTTTTATTCTATTTCTGCTTTAAGGAAATATAAACCTAATCATCTGAATATAATTGTGAATGGCACCGCTAAAGAAGGGATAAAAAATGTGGGCCATATGCCGAAGTTATAAGGACTGAGTTAGGAAATGCTGATGTAGAAGGAGAAAATCAACGTAGCACTTACCAATTTCAATGCCATCTATGGTGACATGTATGGTGTAAAGCCCAACAGCACCAGGAGTCCAGTTTGCACTGTACGTACCGTCCGTATTAGCCCGAATGAGCATGTTTTCACTGGGCCTGTCAAAGACAAATGCATTCAGAAAAAGGTTCCACCACTCACTAACTGAGAAAAGCGACAAATTCTCTCACACACACACACACACACACACACACACACACACACACACACACACACACACACACACACACACACACA
>JAOUQX010000040.1:7838610-7850643 GCA_028566295.1 Liobagrus marginatus
AAAGGTCGTTAAGCGCGCATTTGGTCGTTCAGTGGGCGCAAATTTTGGTCAAAAAACTGTTCGCTAAGCGAAAAGTCTGATGTCCGAGCCGGTCGATAAGCGGGGTACCACTGTATATGAAAGTATCCCCCACAAACTGACCTAACTAACATAACTTCCATTCTTTTCTTAGCCAAACGATGGAGAGGAGCTCTCTCTGGAAGTGCATCATCCTTGTCATACAAACCTGTAGATGGACTCAGCGTTTTAAACACCTCAGTTAAATCTTTTACTAAACCTGCACTAACTGGACCAACAGGTAAAGGTATCACTATAGCTATGCTAACCGACTTAGAATGCATTAGAAATAATAATTTATCAATTTACTACCCTTTTTCTTATTGACAGTAGATTTAATTACACAGCATTGCATGTCATTGTTAAAGTAGGGGAACTTTTTAGATATGGGGTATATATGCTTATTTATTTGTGCTTTAGAAAGAAATATATCATGGCATTCTGCACTACTCAGCAATTTTTGTCTGTCCTGGGGAAATATGAGACTTCTTGATTGGCTCTGATAATCAAGGATTGGCTCCTTTAGTGAGGGAGCTCAATCAGCATATGTTATCTGTACACAAGCAGTATGGCTATTTTTTTTTATATTGTATTTATTGTTATCCCGTAAGTAATTATAGACCTCAAATAAAACGATTGCTTATATTACCAAGCATGATCACCATCTTATCACATTATCATCAACTGGGTTGAAATATGTTAAATCCATTACAATGAATCATTTCTCATGTGTCTGTTGATCTACAGTAGTTACATCTCCTCAATCCAGCCACTGCCCTCTCCAGTCACCTGTCACTGGGAGGAGTTGCGGTGGCCTGGCCGAGAGATCGCCCTCATTCCTCTATCACACGGCTACGCACAGTAAGCCTTATCATTTTCATCCATCTTTCATTCATCTACAAGGCACAGCAGCTTTGTTAATTTGGTACTTCAGTCAGTAACAGAATATCATATCTGGCATGAAAGTCATATAAAGTACCTTATACAGTAGTGAGGTCTTGTGCTCATAGAACAACATCAATTGTTTATATGAATAACCGACAAAGTGTACACAACTTGAAGTAAGCTTACTCCATTATTTATACGCTGGTTTGTTACCATTATGAAAATTTTCCATTCAATTCCAGAAATGTGACCCCCTTCATATGCCTATTATTATACAAATCGCTAATTTGTACATCTGTTATATTATGCTTTGATTACTGCATAAACTGCTCAGACTTATGTTAGTCTAAACTAGATTAGACTAAATATAGCATACCATAAAAGTGACATGTACCCTGAATATTAATTCGGCACACAACCCTAAAGTGCCATCCTTAGTCTTTTAGTTTCCTTAGTTGCTTTTTTCACATACTAGGATAGGTCCTGCTACCGTACTATAAAAAAGCATTTGTCCTTGGTCCTCATATCTGTGACATCACAATTGTAACACTTTCTAAAAAACTGCTTTTCATTTTGATGTCAAGTTGAAATTTTGATCACACAAACTTTTGTAGCTCAGTGTACTTTTAATATACAACCGGAATTCCAAAAAAGTAAATATTAAATTTGAATAAAGTGAAAAGACTTTCAAATCACATGAGCCAATATTTTATTCACAATAGAACATAGATAGCATAACAAATGTTTAAACTGTAACATGCACAAAGGACAGTGCGTGTGTTTATGTTTATGTTTGTGTCACTGTTTGCACACTGAGTGTTACGCACACTGAGTGTTACGCCTCCAGTTTAAGCATGCATGCTGGAGGCACATTTATGTTTAATTACCAAGCCTTAGGTTAACCACGGACACCTGGAACTAGTTTCAGTTAAGTGCACAAGACTAGTTAAAAGGGACTCACTGAGACTAGCTCAGAGTAGTTCGTTGTATGTTGAAGTTCACGTTGATATCCTGGTTGGTGCCTCAGTTCACAATAAAGATTATTGTTCACCGCAGCCTGTGCTTGGGTCTATCTGTACCGAACCGGGTTTCATCCCGCGCCGCAAGCGGGACGTGACAGAACGAACTGCCGATCAAAAGACCCAGTAGGCTGATTCAAGGAGAGACGGTGAGAATGTGGTGAAGCATGGGGCGGAAAGCAGCGCGCAAAGACGGAGGAAGCCAGAGAAAAGAAGCTTCAAACTCTTCACGGCCCGGGCCCGCCCCGCCCGTCCTGCCCTCATCGGTCCGTGGTGGAACCCCGATGTCCAGGGCCCCTACCCGAGTCCCCAGGCCCTCCCCCGGGCCCACCAAAGACTATGGAGGGTTCGCGTTGCGCACCCGGAGTGTGCGCTTTAAGGGGGGGTGATGTAACATGCACGAAGGACAGTGCGTGTGTTTATGTTTATGTTTGTGTCACTGTTCGCACACACACACACTGAGTGTTACGCCTCCAGTTTAAGCCTGCGCACTGGAGGCACATTTATGTTTAATTACCAAGCCTTAGGTTAACCACGGACACCTGGAACTAGTTTCAGTTATGCGCACAAGACTAGTTAAAAGGGACTCACTGAGACTAGCTCAGGGTGTCACGTGGAGCAACGGCTCGCTCCGATTCCCAGTATGAGAAGGGTTGACTCAGACGCAGGCAGAGATCAAATAAGCTTCTTTATTAAACTTAACATGCCAGGACACCGGGACACTGACGTGACCTCCAGCTCACGGCGAGCTTGGGTTTACACCAACAAATGAACAACAACAACAAATGAATCGCCTGTAAAAATTTGACTCAGCAGGCTGATCGAGGTGAGAGAGAGAGAGAAAAGAGGAAGAAAGCAAAGTGGATAAAGGATGGGACGCGAAGCAGCGTGAAAGGTCGGTGGAAGATAGAGCAAAGCGGCACACCAGCGAGCGCGTGAGTCATGCGGATTCGCGGAGCCGAGTGAATATAGGGGCATTGTGATCCATGAGATGCACCCCCCTGGCTTCTACCCCGGCCGGCTGAACGGGGAGGAACTTCGCGGTCTTACGAGGTATGCCGCCAGCTTCTTCCCAGAGGACTTCAATGAAGCCGAGGAAAAGTCAGCGCGCGCCCCGCCAACGAACGCGCACGCGCCACGCCCCCGCAAGCCCGTCAAGCCGGCCACTCCCCCCGAGGCTACGTACTGGGAGGTAGAGAGGCGCCTGATGAGTGTGGTGCAGGGAGAGCGAGCCGTGCAGGAATACGTGGCCGAGGTCATTGAACGCCTGACGCCGGAGGAGCTTCGTAGAGTGGACCTCGGACCGTTGTTCTGGTGCGGCCTCAGTGAGCCGTACCTCAGCGCCCTGGAACCCCTGGTTCCGCTACTTAATCCCTGGATGCCCGCCCAAGGGGCGCCGAAGAGGAGATCTGTTTGTCGGGAAAAAGAGGACATTACACATGCGAATGAGAAAGAGGACATTTTCTGTGAGAAAAGAAAAGAGGACATTTTCGGTGTGGAAGAGAAAAATAATTTGTTAAGCGCAACGTGCGTGAGGGTGCGAGACCCTGTACGTAAAAAATTAACGGACAATACAAAAACTCTAATGCCCCACGTCCAACACCACCCCGTGTGGATGTCCAAAGTGCTGGACCGCCCCCTCTGCTGCAGGAGCTACCCTAAAGCGCCGAATGTACCATCTGAACCCACCCAACCGACAGTGCCCACCCTACCGACCGACTACGTCCCACCTACTTACTACGTCCCACCGACTGACTACGCCCCTCCGACTGACCACGCCCCACTTACGACTAGTCCACTGCCTACGTTGACTGAACTCACTCGACCCACTGTACCCACCGACGCCAACCCACCCACCGACGATAACCCACCCAATATTGACATCCCACATAGCGACGACGTCCAACCTACTGACTTCACCCCCACGAAAGCCAGTGCTCGGAGGCCTGACCCACAGTCCGTTCTTGATAGTGGGTTCAGGGGCGAGCAGGGGGCGGGGGGTGACAGTATGACGGATGCTGACTGTGCGAATGTTGAGGGCGCGGCGAATGTTGTGTGCGTGGAGAATGTCGTGTGCGTGGAGAGTGTCGTGTATGTGGAGAATGAGTGTGTGGAGAATGGTGCGTGCGTGGAGAAGGGTGTGCGCGTGGAGAAGGTCGAGTGTATGGAGAGCGTGTTTGAACCTGTGAACAAGGAAGCACGAGTGGTTGAAGTGCAGTGTGTGGTTGAGGTGCAGTGTGTGGCGGACGTGCGGTGTGGGGTGAACGTGGGAGGTGTGATAGACGTGCAGTGTATGGTGAGCGCGGGGTGTGTGGTGGATATGGAATGTGCAGTGTATGTGGTGTGCATGGTTGTGTGGGTGATTACGTGTGTGACTGCGTGCCTGCCGTGCGAGGGTGAATGCCCATCGTGTGTGGGGAGTGTGGGCCCACAGTGTGTGGAGAGTGAGTGTTCACCGTGGGAACACGGGAGTGTGACTGAGTCCCCGTGTCTGAGTGTGACTGAGTCCCCGTGTCTGAGTGTGACTGAGGCCCCGTGTCTGAGTGTGACTGAGTCCCCGTGTCTGAGTGTGACTGAGTCCCCGTGTCTGAGTGTGACTGAGTCCCCGTGTCTGAGTGTGACTGAGTTCCCATGTCTGACTATGAGTGCAGCCCCGTACACTAACGGGAGGGAGGCCGAGGCCATCCCCCTTTTTCTTTCAGAGACAGTTCCTGAACATGGGGTAAAGGCCAACCCGATGCCAGTGTCTGCCTGGCCAGCTCCGGCGCTGATGAGGGCCACCAAGCCACGAATGCTTCACGGTCCAGGCCCGCCGCACCCGCCCTGCATGTGTCAGCCCTGGAGCGCACCTTGCTGTCCGGGGGTCCTACCAGAGTCCCCTGGTCCTCCCCTGAGACCGGCTAAAGACTTTGGGTGGTACGGGGTAGTGCACCCAGGAGTGTGCGTTTTTGGGGGGGGCTACTGTAATGTGGAGGCATGTGTTTCACGGGGTTTATGTTAATTTGTGTCACATGCTCCATTATTTACGCACATGCTGATTTTCACAGGTTTTGAGTAGTCACAGTTAAGTTCATAGGCACGTTTAGTTTAAGGGTGAGTTAAGTAAGTAGGCACACCTGTGTTCACTTAATGTTGGTTCACCGAGCCGCAGCTTTAAGCACGCGCACCTGTCAGGCGTTAAAGACTGATTATGTTGGGTATTTAAGAAGTGCACGGTGACGAGCTTGTCGCGATTCAGTTGTTGTTGTTGGTGTTGTTGGTGTAAACCCCAGCTTGCCGTGAGCTGGAGGTCACGTCAGTGTCCCGGTGTCCTGTCATGTTAAGTTTAATAAAGAAGCTTACTTGATCTCTGCCTGCGTCTGAGTCAACCCTTCTCAAACCGGGAATCGGAGCGAGCCGTTGCTCCACGTGACACAGGGTAGTTCGTTGTATGTTGAAGTTCACGTTGATATCCTGGTTGGTGCCTCAGTTCACAATAAAGATTATTGTTCACCGCAGCCTGCGCTTGGGTCTATCTGTACCGAACCGGGTTTCATCCCGCGCCGCAAACGGGACGTGACAAACAGAAAAACATTACAATTTTATCCAATAATAAATGAGGTTATTATTGGATAAAATTGTAATGTTTTGCTGTTTAATTTTTGATGCCTTCTACAGGTCTCAAAATAGTTGAGGCATGTTTACTATGGTGTTGTAACGTGCCAGGACAGTGGCTTGGACGCCCGCCTGAGGGCGCTAAAAGACTGTGCGCGTGCTTCATGTCTGTTCACACACACACGCGCACTCACTCTCACGGTCACGCGCACTAATAATCACGCACACCTGTTTGTGTTCAGTTCACTAATGATCACGGGTTTAAATAGAGGGGGCTGGTTGAAGACTAGTGTCGTTTATTAATTGTTTGATGGAGTTATTGGAGTGTATGCTGGGTTGCACACCATAGAATAAAGAAGTTATGTTTTCCAAACCTGCGAATGAATCTTTCGTGCTTCCCGGTTCGCGTCTCGCCGAACGAAGATTGCTGTAAGGTGCAAGGGTGGTGGCCGTCGTGGCCACCAGAGGTCGCTAAAACACAGCACATAATACTCACAGCCTCACTCACACAATCACGGGTTAAATCATGCGCACCTGAAAGGAGTTAGGTTTAATCACGGGGAGTTTAAATAGAACGCTGGAGTAAGAGCCAGCGTGTTTCATTGAATGTCTGTATGGTGGTACGCTTATTCGTTCTTGTGTGTCGAAACGATCCTATGTTGAAAGAAGATATTGTTCATTGTGTTCACGGATTTCAAGGTAATGTTTATTGAGTTCAAGGATTCCAAGTTCAAGTCATAGATATTGTTCGCTGTGTTCAAGGATTTCAAGACCAAGCCATCATGTTTGCAAGTTCCTGTCATTGTTGAACTAAGGTGAATAAAGACTATGTTTTCTAAACCTGCATCTGGGTCTCGCATACCATCCATCTCGTGTCGTGCCTACCGAACTCAACAGTTCAGTTCACGTCAGACCGTACAATTGCCCTTCGGTTTGAGTGAGACGTTACAGAATAAACCACCTACAAATTATGAGATCCAGCAGGTTCGTCCTTTGCGGCTCAATGGAGTGACGGTGAGCGAGCGGGAGGAACCGCGGCGCTCGGCCAAGCCAAGCCGGAAAAAGAGCACACGCCGACGAGCGCGCGCTTCGTTCCGGCAGCGGGTGTATGGATTGTACGAGGATGGTTCGGTTCAGGAGATCGCAGATCATGGATTGCACACCATTGAATAAAGATGTTATGTTTTCCAAACCTGCGATTGGATCTTTCGTGCTTCCCGGTTCGCGTCTCGCCGACCGAAGATTGCCCTTCGGTTTGAGCAAGACGTTACAGGTGTAGCATCCCCTCTTCTTTTAAAAGCTTTTAAGATGGCATCGATGTTACTATAAGTTTCTGGAGCTTTGTGTGTTGAGTGTTAGAGTTGAGTGTTGAAATTTGGTTCCATTATTTCCCAATATACTTAGGTTTCCAGTTGCTGGTCGTCTTTGACATATTATCTATGTTCTATTGTGAATACAATATTGACTCATGATTTAATCTTTTATTTTTCATTTTATTGAAATTTTTAAAACTTCCCAAATTTTCCAGAATTCGGGTTGTATGTTATATACTAGCATAAAATATTCTGTGGCCATCGAGTTTTTAACATCGCGGGACCGTTCACCGGAGTTTTAATTCACGTCCGGTTCACGATGACCTCACTGGGAAAGCGCGCAAATGGGCCTACGCCCTCTGGGAGTCGGACCCTGGAGTCCAGTCAAGATACCCATACTTTAAGCGGCTCCTAAAGGATGTATTTCACCACCCCGCAGGGGGCGGGCGGGTGCCAACTCGCGTTGCTACGTCTTCGCCAGGGGGGCGGACCGCCACCGACTATGCTACCGAGTTTCGGACCCTAGGGGTCCAGAATGGCTTCAACAACGTCGCCCTAAGGGAGGTCTTTCGGGAGGGCCTTAACCCCAGGCTTCGGGGGGAGCTACTAGTCCGTGGAGAGGGCCTGGACTTCTCCCAGTTCGTCACGCTTGCCATCCAGACGGACAACCACCTCCGGTCGGAGGGGCGGGCCACCTCACCCCCGGATCACACCGAGGAACCCATGCAGGTGGGCCGCACATGGGTAGCGAGCGGAGAACGAGCCAGGCGGCAGCAGCATGGACTGTGCTAGTACTGCGGCGGGACTGACCACCAGTTAACCGCATGCCTGGACAAACCATCCGCCCGGCGTGGCGACACTGACCGCCAGGTAACAGCATACTCGGACAAAACATCCGCCCGGTGTGGCGACAAAGTAAGGTCATGCACCCTCACCTGTAGGACACAGCTGACAGTCCCCATTGCACTATGCATCAGTAACCGCCGATACTCTCTTTCAGCACTAGTGGACTCCGGGTCGGCCGCCAACGTCATTGACCACGGCCTCGTACGGCGGCAATGGATCCCCACCTGCGCCTGCGGCTCACCAGCCACAGTTACGGCCGTGGACAACTCCCCCATTGGCACAGGACAAATAACGGACCCCGTGGAATGTACTGTGGGCATCTGCCTCGTGGAGGAGCTCACATTCCATGTCATTACCTCTCCCAGCAACCCCATCATCCTGGGGTATCCATGGCTCTCGGCGCACAACCCACAGATCTGCTGGAGGAGCAGGGAAGTTGTGCGCTGGTCCGCCAACTGCCTCGCCAAGTGCCTCCGTCTAACAGCCCCGTTCCCGGTACGTGCCCTCGGTCGGGGCACCCCGTCAATTCCGCTGCCTGAAAATGTCCCAACAGTCTACGCGGATCTGGCAGAGGTCTTTAGCAAAGAGAAAGCCGCAGAGCCCCCGCCTCATCGACCATGGGACTGCGCCATTGAGTTACTCTCCAACTCCTGACCCCCCCCGGAGCCAGGTGTACCCATTCTCAATCCCGGAGACACGGGCCATGGAGGAGTATGTTCGGGACGCCCTAGCCACAGGTTTCATTAGGCCTTCCTCCTCCCCGGCGGCGTCCGGGTTCTTTTTTGTGGACAAAAAGGACGGGGGTTTGCAGCCATGCATTGATTACTGGGCCCTAAACAGCATTACGGTCAAGAACCGCTACCCCCTGCCACTCATAGCCCCCGCCTTGGAACAGCTAAGGGAGGCCCGGATATTCACTAAACTGGACCTCCGTTCCGCCTACAACCTGATCCGTGTTCGGGAGGGAGACGAGTGGAAAACCGCCTTCGTCACCACGCAGAGGCACTACGAGTACCAGGTGATGCCGTATGCCCTGGCCAATGCCCCCTTGGTCTTTCAGTCATTTGTCAACGAGATCCTCCGCGGCCTGCTTCAGCGATATGTCATAGCCTACATCGACGACATCCTCATTTACTCTTGCTCCGAGCACGAGCACGAGGCCCACGTGCGGACAGTGCTGACCGGGCTTCAGGAGAACTGGTTATACATCAAGGCCGAGAAGTGTGAGTTCCTGGGCTATATCATTGACCGCACGGGGGTTAGCATGGACATGACGAAGGTGGAGGCGGTCCTGGAGTGGCCGGCGCTCAAGACCGTGAGGCAGTTGCAACAGTTTCTGGGGTTCGCCAACTTTTACCGGAGGTTCATCCGCGCGTCCAGCTCATTGGCCACCCCTCACGTCCCTGTTATGTGGCAAACCGAAGAGACTGGACTGGACGGACACGGCCCAGGATGCGTTTGACCGGCTCAAGAAATTCTTCACCTCCGCACCCGTGCTCAGGCACCCGGACCCCCAGCTGCCCTTCATCGTAGAAGTAGACGCCTCGGACCGAGGCATAGGGGCCATCCTCTCCCTGCGCCATGGGACACCCCCCCGCCTGCACCCCTGCGCCTTCTACTCGCCGAAGCTCTCCGCCGCCGAGGCGAATTACGACATTGGGGACAAAGAATTGTTGTCGATCAAGGCAGACATTGAAGAGTGGCGACACTGGCTGGAGGGGGCGCAACATCCGTTTCAGGTCCTTACTGACCACAGGAACCGGGAGTACATCAAAGGGGCCAAGCGCAAGAACACACGGCAGGCCAGGTGGGCACTGTTTCTCACGCGTTTCAACTTTACAGTGACATACCGCCCGGGATCAAAGAACGGCAAGGCCGACGCCCTGTCCCGGCGTCACGACCCCTCGGACGCACCCGTCGAGCCCGCCCCATCCTCGACCCGTCGATCATAGTGGCCCCGATCCAGTGGGAGCTTATGGAGGAGATTCGAGCCGCACAGCAGGACGACCCGCCAGGGCGGACCAAGGAACAAAACTCATGTCCCGCCCAGCCACCAGGCCCGAGCCATGGAATGGGTGCACGCCTCACCCGGCTCCGGACACCCAGGGATCACCCGCACCATGGTGCTGCTCAGGAGGGCATTCTGGTGGCCCTCGTTGGCCCACGACGCCGCAGACTTTGTGAATGCATGCAACGTCTGCGCCCAAGCCCAGACGCCCCGCCAAGCCCCGGTGGGACTTCTAGAACCAATTCCCGTCCGGCACAGGCCCTGGTCACACATCTCCCTGGACTTTGTCACCGACCTACCCAACTCAAAGGGTCACACGGCGATTATGGTAATTGTGGACAGATTCTCGAAGGCGTGCCTGAAAGGCCTCCCCACCGCCCTCGAGACCGCCCAGGGACTCTTTCACCACATCTTCCGGACATACGGCCTCCCAGAAGACATAGTATCGGATCAAGGGCCCCAGTTCACCTCCCGGGTCTGGAGAGCGTTCTGTAAGTGGCTAAACATCAACGTCAGCCTCACGTCCGGGTACCACCCGCTAGCGAATGGCCAGGAAGAGAGGGTAAACCAGGAGATAGGCAGATACCTAAGGTCGTACTGTGCACGGGACAAGGAACATTGGAGCACCTACCTGCCATGGGCAGAATACGCCCAGAACTCGCTGACGCACTCCTCGACGGGCCTCACCCCTTTTCAGTGTGTCCTGGGCTACCAGCCGGACGGTAGGGGACAGGTCAGGGGAACCTTCAGAGGTACAAGCGATGATTGGATGATTGGATGTCACGGAGTGAGCGCGTGTGGGAGGGGACACACGTTAGGCTCCGACGAGCGGTGCGCAGACAAAAAGCCCAGGCGGATCGGCACCGTCGCCCGCACCCAGACTACCAGCCGGGACAGATGGTCTGGCTCTCCACACGGGACCTGCGACTGAAGCTCCCAAGTAAGAAGCTCAGCCCATGGTACACGGGGCCCTTCAAAGTCCTCAAACGGATCAAGCCTGTGACATACCGGCTTGAGTTCCCCGCCCACTATCGCACCACCCTGTCCTTCCATGCCTCTCTCCTCAAGCCTGCGCACGGATCCACAGAACCGGCGGGCTCGGAGACCGCGCCCCCGTCCCTGGAGATTGATGGGGAGCCGGCGTACCTGGTCCGGGAGATATTGGACTCACGGCGGCAGGGGGCACAACTGCAATACCTGGGGGATTGGGACGGTTACGGCCCGGAGGAGAGGGCACGCCAAGATGGCGCCGCAATGGTTTACTTCTGGGTACGGTATAAGCAGCACCTCTACCCCTGTGACAACGTGAAGTATTGTTTGCCAAACATAACAAGTAACCCTCCTTGTACCTTTTCCTGGATATTATTGGATTACCAACTCTTTGTTATTTCCACGTGGACTTTATTCCCTACCAAGGTTTTTAAGGACTTATCACAGTTACTGTGCGTGCTCAACCTCCTGTTCACTCTGCTCCCTTTGCTTCTGCCTACCCCTGCTGCACTTGGATCCACACTCCAAACCCCAACGTTCGCCCTAGTCAATCCACAGGCGCAACGTGACAGAGTTGTTGTTTTATGGCAAATCAAAATGAAATCTAAAAGGTGAAAAGCAAATTTAGGGTTTGAAATGGTTGGGAGAAGGAAAGGAGGATTATAAGGTAGTTTATGTCTGTATATCAAAAATATGTGTGTACAACAGTAAATTGTAAAAATACAAATGTAAATTTTATCAATACTTTTGACCATGATACATAATACATTATGATTCTTCACTGCTTTATGTAACAGCTTTTGTAAGAGTATATTCCTAGTAATTTTACATACTTATTTATATGTTATAAGTAACAGTTACAGTATATATTTCTTTTTGACCATTATTTATTTTTTAATCTATTATACCATTATCACCGTTTTGTTACACGGCTTTGTGGAATACTTCATTCTAATTGGTCAATGTTATTCACAGCTAACAACCGCCAAAACACACAGCTCAACCAAGTACTACAAGTTATCTCCTGACCGATACTACTGCTTAATGTGTCACTCCATTTTCTTTGCAGAAGCTTTGCTTAAGAGCTAATAAAATATTTAAACTCGTCAATATTTTGTGTATAATTTACTTGCGACAAGTAGCCGCGTAATAAGGGTAATGTAATAATGCAGTGTAATATTACTTCAGAGTGATGCATGTCACTGGATAATAATAACTGGCTGGATGTACAACATCCCTTACATCAGTGATTTTCAACCTTTTTTGAGCCGCGGCACATTTTTTACACTTACAAAATTCTGGGGCACACCACCAACCAAAA
>JAOUQX010000040.1:7966532-7979893 GCA_028566295.1 Liobagrus marginatus
GGCGTCAAAGCATTTCACTGTATGTTGTACTATGTATGATGTACATGTGACGAATAAACTTTGAACTTGAACTTGAAATCGTGAATGACATGTACTGCACTCCGTGTACCTCAATCCATGATCCACATCCTGCAAAAGTTACTATACTATAATCATATCCAAGCAGATAAATCCGTTTAATTTGGCTACGCAAATGGAAAACCTTGCAAGCGTTCACAAATAGATGTTTTTAAACTCTGGTCTCTTTTCCCTGGTCCATATCAGGTTCTTAGTACAAACAATGTATTATAAATCCCCAGCGATTTAGTGTTGGATATATAAGAGTTAATACAAGGACAATTTTGAAGCAAGTTGGAAATGTCCATCAACATTCATCTCTACTGTACAGTAAGTACAGGAAGTAGTTTTGAGGATTATTACGGCACGCCTTCCTTCCTCTTATGTCTTAATTAATCTCCGAACAGGCGCTTTCACAGCAGAGCGGCTTGCATTGCTCTACATGTCACCCCATGTGTCACACTGGGTCACACTTTCCAAGCTATTTCTAATAAAACGATACTCATTAGAGAATATTATGGCTTTTGACTTTGAATTCCATCTTCCCCAATAAATCGGTATGAAATGATGTCTCAAAATAATACCGTCTATAAGGACCTTAAGGTCTGAGGTCTTGCTACTGGTGCTTTACTTCACCAATTCTGTTCATGACTACTTTAAGATCTATGCATTTATTGGAATAAAGCGACTATATGAAGACTAGTAATATAATTCATGTGTACACTGTATATACTAAGGTTTGTAGACACCTGCACCTAACTACCACACCCATTGGTGCTTTTCTGAATATCGTATTATAGATTTAGTCCCCTTTGCTTTTGTGGAGGCACATTTTGGAACATGCCCATAGACATTTGTGTTCAGCCACAAGTGCAATAGTGAGCTCATGCAGTTCTGGTCAGTGAGGAGGCTTGGGATGCAATTCATCCATTTATTCATTGTCTAGAGCAGGGGTCACCAACATGGTGCCCGCAAGCACCAGGTCGCCCGCAAGGACCACATGAGTAGCCCATGGGCCTGTTTTAATGATACCCCACCATAGCACCACTTATTAGTGAACTGCATCTATTTTTTTCATTGCTATTCTTTTTAAAAATCAGGCTTACATTAATGCAAATTTGAAAATATAATGACTTATAAAGATGTATAGGAATAAAGCGTTACATATTGTTATTTACTGTATCTGTTTCCTAGCTTGTTCAATCACTGCTGATAATTATTGTGAGAAATCATTAACATGATGAGTGTCTTCACAGATATGAATAACATTCATTATAAATAATAACATAATTAAAGGTAAATTGAGCAAATTTGTTTGTTATTTCAGAAGTGAATACCAAACTGGTAGCTCTTCGCATTAATCGCTACCCAAGAAGTAGCTCTCAGTTTAAAAAAAGTTGGAGACCCCTGATCTAAATCTTATTCAGGGTCATGGGGGTGTACAATTTAGAGTAGCCAATTCACTTATGCCCAATCGCATGCGTTTGGAGGTGGGCGATAACTGGCGTACCCGGGGGGAATCAAGCAATGCAAACGGAGAACAGACAAACTCCACACAGAAACACCCTGAGCGGGATTCAAACCTGTGACATTCTTGCTGTGCAGCAGGCTTTGTGCACAAAAGCATTGTCATACTGGAACCTATTAAAGTTCAATTCAATTCAATTCAATTTTATTTATAAAGCGCTTTGAATTGAATTGAATTGAATTGAATTGAATTGAATTGAATTGAATTGAATTGAATTGAATTGAATTGAATTAAAGTCAGTCCCTGACATTTTTCAGTATATAAGATATAAACCATTTCTTTGGGGAAGGTCCATGTCTTTTTTAATTTTAATTTTATTTTTTATAAACTTTGTAAATAAAATAAACAAAAATTCAGAGCTATTTACAGGACATCTGGTTTAACTGTTCATTTGGACCGGGATCCTGCAGGAGGCATAACATTGGGTTTGTTTTTACAATCATGTGACCGTTCCAAGTATTAATCTCGCAGGACAAAGATCATGCTCACTGACATGAACTGCAGCTGTGCTGAGTAACTACCCCATCGGCATCTCCGTGGTTTAATTAGCCTAGCAGATTGTACGTATTTTGTTAACAACTAAACTCATACAACTGGATGTAACCACCCAAAGAGCCAAAATAAAGCTGGCAAGTGAGAACAGATATATAATTATGGCCGAGGGCATGGTGGCTTAGTGATTTTCTCACATCTCTAAGGTTGGGAGTTTGGTCACACCTTCTATCTGTGTAGTAGACTAATCAGCATCTCGAAGTTGCCTGCAGTGTAAGAAGAAATGTGAGGGTATGTTATTGTGCCCTGCAGCAGGTTGGCACTCTATCCAAGGTGTCCCTTTGCCTTGTAACCTAAGTTTCATAGAATAGGCTCCAGGCTTCTTGCAAGCTGTGTAGGATGAGCGGTGCAGAAATTTGATGGTGACATAATAATTGATTATATTAAAACAAAATAAAAATATATATCCCTTGCACATCTGCTAGACGTCACTGCTGACCTTTAAAACTTTATACTTACAAATAGATACTTAAATTACTGTACAGATTCAAACATATGCTGCACTAGCTTTACTTGTATATTGCATACGCATGCAATTCTAACATTTAATTATTAGGGTTAATTCCTTACTAGTAATTTGATCTTGCTTATTTACCCCTTTTCTTGTTGTCTGCACCATGAGTTAATAAACGAGAAATAAAACCATATCTACTGTAGTTAGCAATATTTAAGGCTCTATTTGTACTCATACATCTACTTTAGAGTCTATGTACTTTACAGTTATAGGAATCGTTATACAAATGTCACATGCTTATACACAATTCTTTTTTTTTTTTTTTTTTTCCATTCAATTTCATTTTTAGGTGCTAGTTTTTGTGGACAATAATCAATGTCTCTGCGGACATGAGCACAGCAGGCGGTGTTATTCCAAATCTGCAGATGCAGAGCTATTTTCTGGACCATAGTCCGAAATCCACCTAGCTCACAAGCAATCAGGACCACCTGTTAGCCGGGACCTGTTATGAAAACGATAGTATTTTTCCACCGCCGTGCCGAATTCTTACAGCTGCAGTCTTTTGAGCACTTTTACAGTTTCTTTTGAGATGTGTTCACCGCTCAATCCAAAACTCAAAACTAATGACTCCAATTAAATCAAGCGAGACTCTACTTTACATTTACAGTACTAGTACTTAGTAATCATTCATATTAACTTACATGGCTGAATGTATTAACTTACATGAATGTATATGTACACTGTATATTTATATTATATTATTGTCATATACATATTGCATATACAGTAGATGTACATTTGTAATGAGTAATTACTGTACTTATTGTCAATACTATTTATATGCAATCAACCACTTTTACACTTTCTTTCTCTCCCTCACCCCTATTTACAGTAAACTTTCGGTCAGTCGTGAAAGCATTTCACTGTATGTTGTACTATGTATGATGTACATGTGACAAATAAACTTTGAACTTGAACTTGAACGTTCAACCAACAATCTTCTGATCCGCAGGCTAGCCTCTTAACACCGGAGTTACCACTTAGCAGATACTAAATTCATCGGGACAATTTATGTTATTCTAATAAATATTTGACATAATTTAAGAGCAAGCAATAATAATGCATAATGTGTTTTGATTCCCACTTAAAATGACTGAAATTGAACAGAGTGCAGAAAATAAAAAGAAACACCAAAAAAAAAATAAAAAATAAATCAAGTATCCCTGAAAAGGTCGCTTGTTTCAGAAACACATTCTTAACCCCAGACCTCAGAAAAATTAGACTAGAGAAATAGAGAATTGTATTTATACTAACTGGGATAATAACAGAATAGAGGCTAACTCGACACAGGTGCAAAACTCTGCAAAACAGAGCAAAACAGGTGTTTAACAAGGTGGTTATCTGACAGAAACAAACATTATACGCAGGTGTCTCTCAGCATTTCCTAGCCAATTTAAGCAAGAAAGTTGAAGACAGAAAGGAGAAGAAACGTGCAATGCGACAGGCTCTTACGAGTGCCGCGTTTTATGTGTATGCGTCTAAAAATAGCCGAGTTGCATTTACGTGCCCTGACTGTCGAGTCAGGATTTGCTGCCAACAGGTTTTTTTTTTCATATGAAAGGCTGCCATTTTCTTAGGTGAGCCCCTATATGCGGTAGTGCATTATTTTATTTGCTATGTATTATTTAGCTAAGATGATCAGACATTAAAGGGAAAATAATCTGACCATCAATGATGCAAAATCATTTGCTGTTCTGCTGTTCTGAGTGTATCTCGATAACACTCTTTAAAATAAGCGCTCGAAATATATTTATATGTATTTATATCGTCTGTGGAAGGCATAGGACTAAAAAAACTTTGTCCAATCAAAAATGTTCATTCCGAGCATTACGATAGGCCGTCCTACCTGCCTGTAAATGTGTATGATATGTATTAGCATACCTCTGTGCACCTAGTTAGCCCATACATCATCAGCGTTATGTCAATGTTCCCGTTATAAACGTTCTGTGTGTAATTACACCTTTATAAAGTATGTTACGTTTGTTATTGTAATATTACGGCTTTGTACTGTAATATTTACTCACCGCTGAATTATACATGAGATAATCTGACTCGCGCTCGTGTTGTCGTTTGAGCCTCTGCTCTGCCTGAGCACGTTTATGTGTTTTGGAGGAGGCGTGGCTTTGGAAAGGGATTATGCAGGGAAGGCGGGTTTTTGTCTTTCAAAGCTAATTTGCTCGCAGAAATCTCCTACTGTACCTTTTATAGAAATAAATGTAAAATTTACTATGAGCAATTAAAATATCAAAGTTCATGAATAAAACGTATTTGATATTGGGTCCAGGATTTATTAGGTTGGCTTGAGAATCAAGCCAAACTATTGAAATCCCTTCTAAACTTATTATTATTATTCTTCTGAGACCCTTTTTCTAAGTGTATCTCCTTCTAGAGTTTTAAACGTACAACCACCAAACTCGGACACTACCTTTGGCCTGGTCTGACTCGAGTTGCTATATCTTTTTGGAGTGATCCGACTTAAGGTTTTCCGACAAATGACCCGGAAAATTTGGAAAAGTCGCTTTGGTTTCACTAAGGCGTCACAAACTTTTAAGCACCCGATATCTCTACATCAGACTGTGAGACTGGGGTTGGGCTCATTGGACTAAGCTAGTAGCCACTAAATGCTGACTCATGCTAAAGTCATGCTAGCATTATGCTAACAAGCGTGCTAATCATGCTAGCATAATGCTAACAAAACTTTCTCAAGCCAACCTCTCAAAGTTTGTACACAAACTTTACACTCTAGTTTTATAATGAAATTGCTTGTAACTTTTATTTTAATCATGTATTTATGTATACTCTGGTTAACAGATTCCTTAATTCCCCCTAATGATGTTCCTCCAATTAAGATGCTGGATCCATCCACTGAAAGTTCTTCAGGCAACAACGAACATCAAAGAAGGGCTCACTTCATACTTTTTCCATAACAAATGCTCTCTAGTTCATGTTATTGTGCAACACGAATTCCTGTAAATGTTCTGAACATTAAAAAAAAAATCCCAAATGAACCATGAAGGATTAAGAAGTATAGTTGGATGCCTTTGGCATTCGCTCTTGGCAGGTTGTGCTCCCTTCTGCACTTTTGATTCGAGGAGGTACTTGTAGGTGTAGCATTTTGAAGACGGTCTAATGCTCCGGTGCGTAGGTAGGTTTTAGGACTGTTTCTAAATGGAGCATTTAAAATGACATGGTAAACTTCAGTAACAGAACTTTTTGGTTATATATGCTGTATATGTTCAGTTGAGTGGCAGTAAATAGCTAAATGCATAAAGATTCAGGTCAACAACTGGAGTTATTGCATATGTCCATTAGCACACATTAAAATATGAGAAAATAGTTTTTTGTCATTCCGAGTGAGATCATTCTGGTTGACTGTTTACATGAGACCTAATCTATTCCAAAATGTTTTTTTGTTTTTTTTACATGTGCCAACACTTGCCGGAAAAATTTTGTGACATGCGCACTGCTTTGTCACGCCATGAATTTGTTTATTTCACATGTTTTTAATCCTGCGTCACTTAATCACACAAGATGTTCGCATCGTGTTGCTTTTAAGCACGAGAGTGTGTGAGTGTACGCTGTTGTTGAAAACCCAATGATGGGAGTCCAAAGGAGTTCTCACCACGGGAGTCCAGGGGGTTTCTGTGTGGAGTTTGCATGTTCTCCCCATGCTTGCGTGGGTTTTCTCCGGGTACTCCGGTTTCCTTCCGCCTCCAAACACATGTGATTGGGCATAGGTGAATGTGTTACTCTAAATTGTCCATAGGAGTGAATGTGTGTGTGAATGGTTGTCTGCCTCTAAGTGTTAGTCCTGTGATTAACTGCCGATTGTCCAAGGTGTACCCTGCCTCACACCGTATGTTAGCTGGGATGAACCACAGCGCCCCCATGAACCTGAACAGGATAAAGCGCTAGACAAAAAATGAATGACTGGCTGAAAATACATGAAATTATAGCAAGGCCGAAAATCCTTCATATCCTTTGTGGTCTTTGGCAGCAACTGGCAGATTTATATGGTTCAAGATTTTTTTTTTAAATCCTTCACTGATATAAAAAGAACTCCCTGTGGTTCGGGGAGAGAAGTCACAAGAAAGCCACTGATGTCTGAAAGGATATTCTTCTGCTTTTGGATATTTGGGCATTTGGGGATATTATAATTTATTCCATTTTTTTTAATTCTGTTTAGAATTCTTGTGTCAGGGGTTTGGGAAGAGACTATATAGTTCATTTTGTTGATTCTGTATGACTTCCGTGACATGTTAATGTCAAAGCATTGTCTTGCAGACAGGAAACACATTTACCTGATCTCAGCATCCTAGTGGATTAAATTAGAGGAGATATTTAAGGGCTCTTTTCTTAAATGACTCCAAACACATCCGTGCCTAATTTCTCTTGCTTATGTAGCCTGTAAAATACAGAACACATCCAAATTAACTGGGAGCAGTCAAGAAAAAGAACAGCTCTATACTAAAAATAACATTTAAGCATCAAGGCATGTTAGCATTGGCATGGCGCAGATTGTTCACTACTTTTGGCGATATTGTAGCTCACCGGTGTCTCTGGTGATCAGAGGCTCAAGCTTCAAGCCACGCAACTGCCAAGTTACCATCATTCATGCTCTTGCGCAAGGCCCTTAACCCCACTTGCTCCAGGGGTACCACAAGCTGTGGCTGACCCTGTGCTCTGACCCCCATCTTCCTAATTATCTGGGATATGTGCAAAACTAGCCAATTTCCCCTTTAGATTCAAGAAGCTTTATTTTCGTTACATCATATACAGCTGTTGCAATACACAATGGAACGAAATAACGTTTCTCCAGGACCATGATGCTACATATAACACAGAGTCACACAAAACAGAACAACACACTGTTACATAACACACAACAGGACAACAAAGAGCTACGTGCAACACAGAGTGCAACAAGTACAGACAGTGCAGAACAGACAGTACATACAATATACGTATATTGTATACAATATACAATAAAAGCTACAGGACAGATACATACAACATACAACATAGAACATACATCATACAACATACAACATAGAACATATATCATACAACATAGAGCATACATCGTACATCCAACATAGAGCATACATCATACGACATCCAACATACAACATACAACATAGAACATAGAACACAGAGCATACATCATACAACATCCAACATAGAGCATACATCATACAACATAGAACATCCAACATAAAACATAGCGCGGACGGTTGTGCAACATGTGTCAATGTGCTAAATAATTATAGCAGCATTTAGTTAAACTAGCAGATTATTTAGTACAGTAAAGTGTCTAGTGTAAACATTAGGAGCATTGAATGGTGGATCAGTAGATGATGTTGTGAAACAGAATTCCAAGGAATAATTTATAGGGAATAATAATGTATAATAAAATAAAAATAATAAAAAGAATAGAAACTACTGTCTACAGCCATGTCACATTCCCTGACCAGGTCACATACCTCATTAACCACTCGTACCTGTTTTACCTAATTAGTATTAGCCGTACTCGTCATACTAATAGCTACCTAAATAGCCGTTTCACAGAAAAGCTGAATTTCTTAATTATTAAAAAAGAATTCGAACAATATTGGGATGTTTATTTTAAATACATTTGTATAATGTTTTGTCCAATGATGTGTTGTCAGCTATCTTGAATTTTATTTTATTTTTTATTCCATGCATTTTTCAGATGTAGACGTAGGAGGGGCATTTGCGATACAGCCCCAGATGATTAGGTCAAGAGTCTTGTTTACCAGCACCTTGTCTATTGATGGAATTTACATGTGTTAGAATTTTTATAGAAAGGTTTATGTAATTACATTAATGACCCTTCAACAGCAGGTGGTGGGTTGTCTAGTTCAGTTAAATGAAGGAAATATGAATAATGTAATAATATACACAGATGAGGATGTGACACCTTTTTATCACAGCCAGTATAAACCTTCTCAGCAGTTTGTGCTAAAGTAGCTTCTTTGGGGCACCTATGACCCTGAGTTCATTTGAGCATTTTTTATTTCCATCAGAATAACAAAGATTGCTAAGGGTATTTACTATGCTGGAATAAAGCGTATTAATTCATTAAAACGTAAAAAGGCAGGAGAATATATACAACATTTACTTTTACAGACTGTTTTCTTAAGATCTTTGTGTAGTTCTCTGGTATCATTGATTCTATTATTTTGTCACATCTACTGTATATAATACTTAAGTTTGGATTGATGATGCCAGATCCATTCGTTTTCTGATTTATTCTTTTTTTTAATGGTTAATCAGGCAAACACAAAACAAGCCTACACCGATTTTCCTCACTTTATAGATTCAGTCCACTGACTCAGTTAGCGTAAACACTTCACAGTGGAGCCATTCCGGTTTCCTCCTCTTATTGATTTTTCTCCGTGGAAAAAAAAATGGTGAGCTGAACGATTTTTGCCCAAAAGAAAGCACAAAAGAAAGACACGTGTAAGCAAACAACAAGAGTGGGATGAGACCACTAAGTGACTGAGTGTCTTAAAGCATTTATAGCATACCTGCCTCACAGCAAGAAGGTCATATGTTCAATTTCCACCCAGGGTGTTTCTGTGTGGAGTTTGCATGTTCTTGCATGGGTTTTCTCCTTCCTCCAAACACATGTGATTGGGTATAGGTTAATTATCTACTCTATATTGTCCATAGGAGTGAATGTGTGTGTGAATGGTTGATTGTCTCTAAGTGTTAGTGCTGTGATTAACTGCTGATTGTACAGGATGTACCCCGCCCTAACTCACACACTAAGTTATCTGGGATAGACTCCAGCGCCCCCACCACCCTGAACAGGATAAACGCTAGATAATGGATGGATGGATGGATGGCTTATTATTATTATTATTATTATTATTATTATTATTATTATTATTATTATTTTATTGTACCTTATACGTTTTTTTTCTCTCTCCTCCCTGTTTTTTGTCTACGTCATGCCTTTCTTTTTCCCTTTTGGCTATTTTGGATTTAATATGACTATTTGTAATTTCAACTTTTTTTTTCATAATTTTTTTTGTGAATGTTTTTTTTTAATGAATGATGTCGACTCTAACGCTGTGCGAGTCATGCTGTCAGAACCGCGTTACATGAACATATTGTATGTTTACTTTCCAATAAGTTTGTTCGAAAATGTTACATCCTATCCTGCCTAGAAACGTTAAGCTGGTGTATATGAATTTGGTTTAGGTATTTTTTTAATTTTTTTGTATGGAATTCCCTGTTCGTCATTTCAGGCTTGCGCCATTTCTTTTTCAATAGTATGATCCGATTCAAACCGTGAGCGCTGCTGTTTTTTAATTATTTTTATTCGATTAATGTGCAGGATGATTCGGTTCACTCGTGTCTCCTCTTGTACAGTGCGCAGTGCTGAACGAGAAGCTGGATTCACTCCTGCAGAGCCTGAACACAGAGGCTCAGTTGAGTCCTTCTTCTCTCAACACTCCGCCTATTGTAGAAGAGGAGCTGGAGGAAGAGGAGCTGGAGGAGGAAGAAGATCTCAGTGAGGAGTCGCTGACTGAGCTGAAGGAGAAAATGGAGGAGAATGTAACTGAGAAAGATTCTCTACACAAACTTTCCCGGCCACGTGAGCAGCTCATGCTGCGGGCAAACAGCCTGAAAAAAGCGGTCAGGCAGATCATCGAACAGGCCGAGAAAAGTAATAAAGACAAGACAAAGATGATGCTAATGCGCTAATGATCTATAATCTACGTCTAATATTTGTACCGTTAACTAGGTGTAAACTCACAGTGAACTCTAAGGCCTGATCTGTTTTTGCTCCCCTAGTGGTGGATGAACAGAATGCTCACACGGATGAACAGGACCTGCAGTCTCCTACTGACATCAAAAAGGACATGGAGGAGGAAAACAAAGACAATGACAAGGACGAGGACACAAAAGAGCTGGAGAGTCTGCCGTGTAGGTTCAAACTGCACTCACTTATTTTAAAGGCTTCAGTCAAACAAATAATACGTACATGCACACTCGCATGTGGGATCGGAACGGAGCGTTAAACACAACTCGTTTCATATTTATGTTTTTGTTTTTTTTAATAAAGATTTTGTAATTATTATAATTATAATTATAAAAATAAAATCAAACTAATTATAATAAAAAAATTATTACAATTTGATTGTTTTTTATTTTTTTATTTTTTTATTTTTTTATTATGTTTTAGGAAAGGGCGACACCGTGGTAAGAAGGTCACGGGTTCAATTTCCACCCAGGTTGTTTCTGTGTGGAGTTTGCATGTTCTCCCCGTGCTTGCGTGGGTTTTCCCTGGGCATTTCGGTTTCCTCCCGCCTCCAAACACATGTGATTGTACATAGATGAATGTGCTACTCTAAATTGTACATAGGAGTGAATGTGTGTGTGAATGGTTGTCTGTCTCTAAGTGTTAGTCCTGTGATTAACTGCTGATTGTACAGGGTGTTAGGACTGCAGCGCCCCCACGACCCTGAACAGGATAAACGCTAGATAATGGATGATAAATGGTTTAGAAAAAGTTTGGCTGTAAAATTCTTTAAAAAAAAACAAAAAAAACAACAACAACAAAAAAACCCCATTTATGGCGCCCTCTAGTGGTAAAAAGCAAGATATGAACATTATTATAACTTACTATAACTGAGTGATAAAAAATAAAGAAATAGGGTTCATTTTGGTTCAAACCTTTTTATGGTTAACTTCTTGTTTAATAGATGTTGTGTGTTACACAGACCTGCTTTTCCAGTATACAGTAAATAAAAGACTCCTGAAGACATTAGCCTGTCCTTCACTGCTAGTGATAATTGATGCTAATGTAAACCATGACGACAACATCTAAAGCGTAGTGTGTGTTTGACGGTACCGACATGATCATTCTACCCTCACTCTCTCTCAGGTGTATTCACTATTCACAGTCAGTGGCCACTTTATAAGGTACACCTGCTTTAAAATTAGACCTATTTACCA
Source organism: Liobagrus marginatus (assembly GCA_028566295.1). NCBI lineage: Eukaryota > Metazoa > Chordata > Actinopteri > Siluriformes > Amblycipitidae > Liobagrus > Liobagrus marginatus. The sequence goes on from JAOUQX010000040.1 coordinate 7,978,175, forward strand.
TTTTACTAGGCGCACCTTCTATACACAGGTGCAGATTGTAGGTCACCCCAAAATTCAAAAAGCTTCCAGTTCCCGCAGCCATTTAATGCCGGTTTTCAACGTACTTTTTCGCTCCTTCTGCAGGATTTAAACTTTGTGACATCTGCATGAAATAGTTTTCACAGAGATAAGATTTCTTTGTGACTCCCGTGTGCAATCTTCCGCTTATACCGTATGCTAGCTAACATGGCATTTTTGTTTTGGCTATGTAGCGGCGAAATCACCGTGTTCACCTACAGAGAGGCGTGTGAGTCGCAGCACCCAGTCCTGTGGCTCGTTCTCAATTCCTCCCTTCACCACGAGTAAAGAGAACCTACCTGTCCTTAACACTCGTATCATCTGTCCAGGTACGACTGCTCTGATACCAAATCATGATCCAATCCAAGACGGAGTAAATTCTTATAGTGTATTTAAGGCTTTTTATTGAGCTATTTCGGCATGCTAACGCCCGTCTCGGACCTGCTGCATTTCAGGCTTGCGTGCAGGTCTTGCTGCCTCCATAGCTGGAAGCTCAATCATCAGTAAGATGTTACTTGCCAACATTGATCCATTTGGAGCCACACCATTCATTGACCCTGACCCGGATTCATTGTAAGATCTACTTGCACACCTGTACACATCAACATGCACATGAACGAACACACACTCTTTGTGTTAACCTTCCTTAGTACACATTCCTCATTTCCTTAGAATAATCTAGCTTCAATTTAAGGTTGGATGGACACCGATTTCTCATTTTCCACCAGTCGCCAAGGGCGCCAATAATTATGGCGCCTTCCGAAAATGCCCGTACGCCATATTTATCTTCGTGCTGTCCTATGATCGTCTTTGCAGAGAGGGATACCTGGAGAAATGTGTCATGAACAATTACTTTGGGATCGGTTTGGATGCCAAGATCTCACTGGAGTTTAATAACAAGCGTGAAGAACATCCAGAGAAATGCAGGTCAGAACTGCTCCGTCTGCTTCTTTCATACAGTTCATTCTTTAGTAGGAACGTTTTTGGATGTTCCTTTTGCTCCCCTGCATTAGGAGTCGCACCAAAAATATGATGTGGTACGGAGTCTTAGGCACTAAAGAGCTCCTGCAGAGAACCTACAAGAACCTGGAGCAAAAAGTGCAGTTAGAGGTGAGAGCACTTTTCTAATACACAATATCCATAAGAAAGTTGGCGGCACGCTGGCAGAGCAGGGTTCCATCTTAAATTTTAGGGCCAGGTTACGACGGTCTATGTGAATAGACATGGCATTAGTTAGACCTTCAGAAAACTAGTTTTGGCCAGATCGTTGGTAATAAACATAAGACCGAGACGAGTCCTGTTAGAAGGGTCCGAGTGTTCTCAAAACATGGATAAACCTTTACTCTGAAGGATTATTTGGAGAGGCAGAATGTCTGTGCATCTATGCGTGTGTGTGTGGGTAAGACAGTTACAAAAAAAAAAAAAGGGGGGGGGGGACCTTCGATGATTGTGTTTGCGTGTTAAAGTTAAGTTTATTGGTCACATGCACATCATACAGTACAATTCTTTGGTTCTGCATATCCCAGCATACAAATTTGAACGCTGGGGTCAGAGCCAGAGGGCAGGGTCAGCCAGAACAAACAGCGCAGCGCCCCTGGAGCAGGTGAGGTTAAGGGCCTTGCTCAAGGACCCAATGATGGTGGCTTGCCTGGTGCAGGGCTT
>JAOUQX010000040.1:8005274-8021792 GCA_028566295.1 Liobagrus marginatus
TTGGTATATACATATTGATGATAGATGTACATCTGTAATTTGTAATTACTGTACACACTGTTAATAGTATTTATATGAAACCAACCCCCCCCTACAATTCCCCCCCCCTTATAGCAAATGTACAGGTAGTCGTCAAAGCATTTCACTGTATGTTTGTACCACGTATAATGTACATGTGACCAATAAACTTTGAAACTTGAACTTTGACTCAGAGCCTTACCCACTGAGCCACCATCACCCTTCATGTGGAATAGGATGTTTAAAAAAACACACACATGAATATGATGGTAAGGTGTCCAAAAAGTTTTGCCACTATAGTGTATTATAAAAAGTGCACCAACGATCTTATATCCGTCAACAGTCCTTGTGCTAACTTTGTCTGCTCCTCGGTGCACGTTCTTGTTACGTCATGTGACGTACTGTATGATGTCACTATGGAATTACACACAGGAAGAATGTGTTTTAAAAAAGGTCAGTGGAAAAGATTGAGCAAATAGGGAACATTTCAACTGATACCCAGCGAATGTTTTGTGTAGTTCTCAATACTGCAATAGTTAGTGTTGGTATGCGCCGTACTAATAATGTCTTATTTTCATGTCTGTTTTATTTTTTTATTTTTGTCTTTTAGATACATTACATATGCCTGCCTTGTTCTACAGACGGTGTGGATTTCACATTACAGGCAAGCGCTTCTAAAAACATTAATGGATCGTTTTGTCCGTCGGTTGGTTATGATGCTGACCATGTTTTCCTGACATTTGTTAGATTATTAACACACAAATATTGCACTAGAGCCGCAGGTAAAGCTGCTATAACTTGCCAGTCGAATTCTCATCATCAAATCCATTCATTTAACTGTATTTTGTTTAGGCTGTGGTCTCTCTCTCCGTTGAATTGTTGGAGTTGTTAAGATCCCTACATGTACATACTCTCAAAGATGAAGAAGTGCTGCTTTTCAAAGACCCAAAGCGAGCTTCGGAGAGAAAAGACGGAACCTGTCAGGTACGACGTTTATACAGAATGCAGACGTGTGTGTGTGCTTGATGGTGGATTATTTCATTTCTTTGGATATTAAATGTCATGTGTGGAGAGTTGCGGTTTTCCAGGTGTGTGGTATGTTCTTTATGTGACGATACGGCTAATTTCGTAGGCAGTCAGATCTTTAGATCAAGCCACAGACTAATTGTAGGCTTAACGAAATAAGACGTATGCTTTCTGAAACATGTTTAGCCCACACAGTGCGATGTTTTTATAAGCATTTGGTGATTTCGTAATTGCAGACTAACCCCCCCAGAGCCATATGCATACTGAGGCATGGCAGCCCTCAACAGATCAGTGTGTGCACTATGCTGGGGCTACTGAGCCGCTATACAGCAGGGATCAGATACGCTCTGGAGGTACAGTCTGTGCAGAGGGTCATAGCCGAGGCATGTCATGCTGAGGATGATGACACCAATCAGTCTGTCTCTTCAATCGAAGAAGATTTCGTCACAGCTTTTGAACATCTTGAAGAGGAGGAGACAGGTTACTCACAACTTTTCAACACATGTCTACAAAACCCACGTGAACGAACTACAGAACCGCTACTTATTATTAATGCATTTTTGTAGTTTGGTCCTGTTCTAAACATCACATTTTAGTGGACAAGTCTTTAACTGTACTAAATGCCATGATGACTGTTTTTTTTTTTCCATTTATCTTGTAGTTCCATATAACAAGAGGAACCAGAAAGATGTGGCCTCCCAAACACTCCCCTCCCATTTCAAAGATTTATCTGGGTCCCGCATCATTATTAGTTCTGTCTCCAACAAGTCCAAGAGTAGACCAAAGCCAACTTCTGATGTGTCAGGATCAGTACAGAAGTCAACAACAACAACAACATGGTCTACTACGGGTGCAGAGAACGATTGGAACCTAACCACACCAAGTACTGAATTGAAAAGTCATGTTACCTCCACATCATTCACCGAATCTGATGATTCAGACTGCTCTAGTCCAAGCCCTATTATTTTTTTGGACGAGGTTGGCTATCAGAAGAGTCTAAAAGCGAAGCTTGACATTCCAAAGATCCCTGTTCTTAAGGATGGAGTAGAAGATTCTGATTCGGAAGTGTGCGAGTTTTTTGATAGTTTTGATCAGTTCGATGACCTGGATCAGTGTTTTGATTCCACTATGAAGGTGCCAAAAGAACAGTGTCTTGTTACCCAGAAAAAAAAGCCAACTGACAGCTCCAGTGGTAAATGTGATTCAAAGAGTCGCTCGGCAACAGCAATGAATCCTCACAAGTTTGACCACAGGACTCTTCCAGCCAATATTAAGAAGCCCACTCCACTTAAACCAGGATCGCCATATAGTATACACTCTGATGCTCCAGATTCTCCACGGCCAGCGCGGACATCCTGTGAGGAGAGTGGTGGACTCTTCAGCCCGGTTCACTCATCCGCATTTAGTCCGCTGGGAGACGGTGAAGCCTTGGAGTGTTTTTGGAAACTAGACGGAGATATTTCAGAATTGCACAAACCGCAGGACCTTTGTTCATTATATAAAACTTATTCTGATTTTGCAAACAATCTCTCGAAAGAAATTCTAGGAACCGTTTGTGGGTACTCTTCTCCTGTTGACATTAACATTAACAGGAATTTGAGTTGCGTGTGCCACAAGGAATTCCAAAACACTAATGGACATCTGATGAAGCTGTCCGATATTCAGGAGACAGTCACTATTGCCAAATCGCACTCGCAGTCTCTAAAGGATGGGATTCAGAAGTTTGCTACAGACTTGGTTGAAATGAGTATTGGCAGTGCCTTGAAAGATTTACAAAGAGGAGTATCATCCTGCACTACAACGCTTTGCCATTTAGCTGCTAGGCTTACCTCTTCAGTGTTTCATATGGCCTTTCAGGAGATAGGAATGCGCCATGCCTATGTGTTGAAGGAGCGTGCCATAAACGGACTGGCTGGTTTTCTTGTTGGGGAAGCAGTCTCCAGCGCTCTGAAAGAGTTTCTGTTTGTAAAAAAGCAGATTTTTAACAACACAGTCACCAGATTTGCAGCGGATCTCGCAGAGGAATTAGTATTTGAGGGGATTATGGAGGTATGCCAGTTCTCTCATCCTTCTACACCACTTACCCCAAAGGATTGGTCTTTTGAACAAGATGAGGAAGTGGTTTGTTCGTACGCGTCAGATCTGTCCGAGTCAGTTCTTCAAGAAGCCTTCATAGAACTATCGCAAGCTGATGTGGCTTTCACAACACAGGCAGCCATAAGCGTGTCACTGGACAATATCTGCTATGTCAGTGCTGAAGATGCCTCTCAGACCACCAAAATCTGCAATGCCCAGCCAACTTACCCAAATTCTCAGCCGCTTGTTCAGTCTGGAAGTCAAAAAGTAGACGGCTGCACTGTAAAGAAAGCATTGTACTGTGTTTCTGGAATGGCCAGTTGTGTTACAGTGCCGGCGGCTGGCAAAGCTATATCCTACCTGCAGAACCCAGAGGAAACGTGTCAGTATAAGTCCAGTATTAGTCACACTTGCCAGAGCAGCCCTAGAAGAAGCATTTGTTCCCAAGGAAGGGCAGTGACCTCCACTTTAAACACATCCACTGCAACATGTTCTGAGTCAGTGCTAGGTATTTCCAAAATCCGTAACATCTGTGGGAATCTTGGGAATACATCTACAAATGCAGTTGAGAAACCTCCAGTTGGAAATGGTTTTGAGAAAGTGTCGGATGCTGTGGCTGAGACAATAGTGCGTGAAGCATTTGACATTGTGTCCACGGGCAGCGTGAAGAAAAAAGTGGACGGCTGTGCCGATTTCATAAGTCAGAATCTAGGAAGTCGGTCAGCTGCATGTACTGGAATAGCAAAATCCCAAGACGTGGCATGTCAGAGTTCACCCCCTTACGATTTAGCCGTCTCGCAGAAAACCTGGTCATTAGTTCCTAAAGGACATGTAATCGAGTCTCGTCTAACTTCAAAGAACACAGATAAAACCGCATCTGGTTCAAGGAATATGTATACCGTTGACAAGTTCTCGCCAGATGTCCAGTCTGCTGTGCTCAAGGATACTTTGGAAGTGCCCAGTTTTGAAGGTGGCATTTGTGGAGGCAGAAAAGTAGTCTCAGAAGACATGCTAAAATGCAGTGCTAGAATAAAATCCAGCGGAAGCCCCGGCACTCCACCCTCAACTCCCCAGCAACCCTCGGACGTCTCAAGTGAGAAAAAGCTGAAACAGTTTTCCAAGAAGCTGAAGGGCAAGCTGGCAAAGGAATTCTCCCCTGCAACACCGCCACCCACCCCACATTACGAGCCAACTCCAGGATTTGAAGAGAGCTCTGATTCAGAAAAAGAGGATTTTATGCTGAGGCTCATGAGGTCCCTTTCAGAAGAAGCTGTCGACGATGAAGATGAAGATGATGATGAGCTAGACGATGGTCTCAACTCTGTGACCCATAACACAGAGCAACGTTCAAATATGGGAATTCAAATGATTGAGAAAGGGGCTCTGCGATATGCCGAGCGTTTGGCGTGTCATATTGTTTCCATGGCAACTGAGATGGACACTTTAAGCATCGGTGATGTAAGTAAGCCAGCGACTGAAGAAGGCAATAACCGCTTTGCTCTGCACAGTGCACAATTCTCGAAACAGACTTTGAATTCTTTGTGGATGTATGCTGGAGAAATTGCCGGGGAAGTCATCAGTGATGTAAAGAGGATGATGAGTTCCACCAGTTGCCGTCACAAACCAGTCCAAAGAGGATCCTTGAAGTGTGATAAGCATCAGCGTGGTGACTGTAAAGACGGTCACTCTGTCAGCAAAAATAACCAGAGATCAAACGATCTCATTGCTCCAGCCCCTAGTCCTCGGAGTACTCCGTCAAGTAGAAGCTCGACCCAATCTGAGTACCCAAGCTGTGAAAGCGTTACTGATGAGTACGCAGGATATGTTATCAAGGTACTTAAAAAAGAAGGAGGAAGCCGGGAACTTATCTTGGACCAGTATGCCAGTCAGTTGGCTTATAAATCGATCAAATCCGGCTTAGCTCATGCTGCAGAGAAAATAAAGCTGAAGTCCCCTTCGAGACGTAGCTCGTCCCGTCATTTACACCACGAGGGCGGTTGTAGCATTTGTCCTGCCATTGTTACCCAAGCACAAGAAGCCTCAGTCGAATCCGTGCTGTGTGTTTGTCAAGATGTTGAGAACATTGATAGGAAGGAGTACAGGGAACTTGTCAACTTTGCAGAATCCTTGGCCTACAACATTACAGGCGACGTCACGAGAAAGCTGAGAATGTCGTCGGTTCGGCTCCCTAAATCGCTCACAGACTCGTGTCTATACCGGAAGTCAAATGTTGACGACGTGGCTGAAAATTTACTCAGCACTGCGTTTTCAACTTCGGTGCTACCGTACACTGGGAAAAACAGGCAATATCATAGCACCAGCAGCTTAGATGATGGAAATTATAATAATGGGGTTAAGCAAGTAATTGAGCATTATGCCAGGAAGATTGTTGATGACACTTTGGAAATGACTCTGGGGCCTACAGCTCTACAGACAGCAGAAAGGAAACGGTCTTTGGAACTCGGCTCTTTCACCGAGAAGCTGACGGAGGCGTACAAAGTTTGCCGGTACTGTCAAGGACGAGGTTGCACCTTTTGCCAAAATTGTCACATGAAGTACCACGGAATGCAGAAACGAACGCAGCAAGACTCTGTGGACACAATGGTTGGTCTTGAAATTCCCAAAATCCACATAGATCTGGACAAGAGAGCAGTGTTTGCTGAGGAATTGGTATCTGCAGCATTCGAGACGGCTAAGAAGGGCCATAGCAGCACCAGCTTAAACGCAGACAGCGGGATCGGTCATGATGGCGCAAGCTTTGCAGAAAGCCTTACCACAGAGATCATGACGTCTGCACTGTCCAACATCTGCCAAACGATCAACCTCAGGTAAAAAAATAAATAAAACGGCGACTAGTTTTGTCATAACGGTTTGTAGTAACTTATGTCTGTACGTCTGACTTGATGTGGCTCATCAGTTACTTGAATATTGTGGGTTGCTTAGTCATTAACATATCCTGTGCTGGTGTAATCCTGGACAGATTTCGGTTAGTCATTTGTATGAATTGCAGCTATTTAATTGCTTTGATGTAATTAATTGTGATTTATACCATGATAATGTCAATTTTAGCTCTAATTTGTGGATATGTCCATTGGCTGGAAAATAGCAGTATAGTTGCATACGTATGTGTATTGCGTGGTTATAGAATGTGTAAATTCCATAAATCACTGGAAAGAAACGTAGGGTGTGCAATCATTTGGCAAAGCAACCGATTCACACATCGTCATTAAAAACATGTAACGTATTTGCCTTTTGGAGTGAATACACACTATTTATTTTCCAGTGCTCCTGGTAGCGAGAGTGTTCCTGTGACCGAGTCGACTGTCAGTCAGCAGCTAAATCTAAGTGTAGGAGATGACAGTCTTGGCAGCTGGTCTAATCTGAGTTTTGAAGATGACCATCCTGATGAAAGTAGTAGCTTCCATCACCTTAGTGACAGGTAACTTTTAGGCTCAATATCTTGAAGCAATTCACTTTGATTAACTCTTCACCCTTCATTTTCTCAATTCTGCACATTTTTCTAACCTTCACGTTTCAAAACGGACCGAATAAGATGAAATGAATCGGACGCTTAAATATCATTTTGGGATGTCGTTTGGAAACTGGTACTTCATTTATTTGTCGAAAAATAAATCAGTCAAGAAATTGTAAGTGTTTTTATTGTCCACGTTTTAACGCAGCCTTGTGGCATAGTGTTGTTGTATTTATGGCTCTTCTCTATCTTGCAAATTAACTTGAGGCCTTTATACCGCTAAGGTTTCCCTAAAACAATGAGTCATCTTGGCCACCAAGTGGTTTTTGTTTTTTGTTTTTTTCAGTTGTTTTTTTTTTACTTCCATTTTTTTCCCCGTTTTTGTTTTGTTTTTTTGAGATACTGCAGACACTCACAAACAGCAAAACCAAATGCTCTGCTTCGAGTTAGCTCGTTTCCGTTTCCAATTAAATTGGAACTCTTCCCCCCAACATGAAAAAAAAAAAAAACTCAATTTCAATTATTTAACAGTAGTCCTTGGCACAAACTTGCTGAGGAGGAAGTGCGCAGAACCGAGTAGTTATTCTGGAAAATGGAAGCCATGTGTAGGAAGCAAAATATTTTTGAAAGGAGTGGCCGTAAGCAGTTATTTATCCTGGGGCGGTGTTTCTAGGATCCTCATGCTGTAAAATCCTGATATCTCGGTGTGTCTAGAAATGAATCTGACTTGCGGCAAGCTTGTTAAGAAATCTTAAACATTACTTTGAGGTGGGTATGTAAGATCCAAAGTGACTTAGCAATAACCTGGTAGTGTATGTGCTTGCCCAGTGTTGAGTGCTCCTCTTTTCTCCTACAGCAGTAATGGGAACAGCAGTAGCTGGAGCAGTCTGGGGTTAGAGGGCGAGGTTTATGAAGAGCATTTGTCCTTCTCCCCATCAGACAGGTTGGTCCAGAGCAGGAAACTGAGAAGTCAGCGTGGGCTTTCTCAAATGTCTGCATGATTCAAGAGCTTTGATCACCAACAACTTAGTGTGTAGTGTCTGTGTGACTGTAGCAACCTTTTGCCTTGTAGAGACAAACCCAGGAACACAACAGCTCTTTGTTGGTCTCCATTCTGTGGTTTTAACAAATGGAATTATTCTATTACGTTCTGTGTGTGTGTGTGTGTGGGTGGGTGTCGGAAGAGTCGGCGAGTTTAATTCCCAATGTCCGTTCTTTGTGAAATGTTGACTGACAAAAGAACATTCTCTTTGCTGTCTGCTGCATGGCTGAGTGATGGGAGTCTGTTCTGGCCCCTGCTTCTCATAAGGATCCTGTTCCACTGGGAAAATGACTCGGAGATGTTCAAATGTCACGGCTTCATTTCACTAAACAGGAAAACGTTATCTGAATGTAGCACAGCGAGACTCTTTAACGATACAAAGCGCAGCTGATGTTGTTGCCTGATGTTGGGTGCATCATTTGCGGGGCTGCCTGGGAAAACCCTTCTCCAAGAGAATCCTTTTGAATTTGTTAACGATCCATAATTCTTTAAACACCAACACTAAAAGGCTCAGTCATTTGCATATTTATTAATAATATCCTTTATCTTATTTAAACACAAGTTATCTCGTGGAGATTACATACATAATTGTACGGATATTAAACATACACCGCGTAACATTGTGGCCACTGACAGGTAAACTGGAGAACGGCTAGTCGACTGGGTCAAAGCATATCCAAAACCGCAACTCTTGTGGAGTGTCCCGGTCTGCAGTGGTCAGTATCTTATCAAAAGTGGACCAAGTAAGGAACAGTGGTGGACCGGTGACAGGGTCATGAACGATCAAGACTCATTGATTTACGTGGGGAGTGAAGGCGCCTCAACTCATAACATACAGGACTTAAAGGATCTGCTGCTAACATCTTGGTACCAGATACCACATGCACACCTTCAGGGGGTCTAGTGGAGTCCATGCCTCAAAGGGGTCAGGACTGTTTTGACAGCAAAATGGGGACCAACACAATATCTAACACTAAGATCCCCTGTCACCGGCTCATCCATGTTTTCTTAAATTTGTTCTGTTCGACCTATTTTTATCTTTTTACACAAAATTAGCCAACAATTGACAGGTTTTTCCAGTCTGCATTCCATTTGGTCATGATGCATTTTTGAGTGCTAGTCACGTACACATTGTAATACAAATATAAAAAAATAAAAAATCGAAAGAAATCTCCACATGTAAAGTGTAAAATGCTAAACGTTGAATTGACCAAAGAACTGCTGTTTCCGTCTCACTGTGTGACGCATCCGAGGCGAATAGTGGAACAGGTCCGTATGAAAACTAGGGTTGCTAAAAAAAAAAACAGTGATCTTTCGCTCCGTCTTTCAGTTCTAAATGGCTCTTTTGCATGTTTTTTCAGCCTTTTGGCTTTTTCATTCATGCTGTCTTTTTTTTTTTTTTTATCTGTTTGCTCACACTAGTGCTCTTTCTCATCCTATAGTGATTACACTGAGGACAAAGCAACTGAGGCCAGGAACTACATGGGTGGTAATGGATCATTTCTTGTTCTCATCATAAAACTTATTTGCGATAAGTGAAATGTCATATTTGTGCTCGCAGTCGGGCTTGACCCTGCCCTTTTCAGAGAATCGTACTTGGCAGCAGGAGCGTTCCGCTACTTTGTCCAAACTACGTTGCTGTTGTTTCATAGCCCTGTCTCCTGTAACTGTCCGAGGGCTGCGAGTCTGCTGATGATTTCAGACAGAGCCCGCTTGGCCCCATTTGCTGAAAGAGTGTGGGAAATGGATTTATGCTATGGGCTTGTTGAAATAAGGGTTATCTTCTGTGATTGTGCTGATGTAGTTTGGGGTGTATGTGTGCTTTTAACAGGGCTTTGTGTGTTTATTCTGGCAGGGACAGTGCGAGTGGAGAGGGCCCACACAGAAGGAGGAGGCAGGGCTTTGCTGGTGGTCAGTACAGATTTATGGGGGCAGTGTCCAGATCCCCAACTGAGAACAGTGCTGCAGTGGATAGCAGCCTCTATGGCCGAGCTGCCAGTCATACAGCTCAGCCAGCATTACGAAAGAGACATGCAGCAGGTTTGATTTTTCCAACAAAAAAAATATTTGATACTTATATGGAAAAATGTTTGCGGATACCTGATCATTTCAACTATATGTGGCCCTAATAAAAATCACAATGGTCACAAGAAACACACAATTGTCTAGCATGGTTTTGTGTAATAGTGCCGGACCAATTCATTTGACCTGAACTCAGACCTACATTTGTTGCAGAATGACAATGCTTCTGTGTGCACAGCGAGTTTCATGTAGACACGACATGTGAAAACTCAAATGGCCTAAGCACAGCTCGATCGGACACTTGGAACGACCACGACTGCACCCCAAGTCCTCACTAATGCTCATGGGGAAATTTGCATACACCCATAGATACGTTCCAAAATCTAGTCCCTTTTGACAACGCAAGATATTCGTATCGATTTAAGAATTTTCTTGATGTTAATAGTACTGAAACAGATGGCATGTGCGGGACGGTGGCAGAGCGGTTAGCACGCCTGTCTCACAGCAAGAAGGTCACGAGTTCAATTCCCGATTCCCACCGTGTTTCTGTGTGGAGTTTCCATGTTCTCCCCGTGCTTGCGCGGGTTTTCCCCAGGTACTCCGGTTTCCCCCGGCTACTCTAAATTGTCCATAGGAGTGAATGTGTGTGTGAATGGTTATCTGTCTCGAAGTGTTAGTCCTGTGATTAACTGGTGATTGTACAGGGTGAGACGCACCAAGTTAGCTGGGATAGACTCCAACACCCACACGACCCTGAACAGGAAAAGAGCTAGGTAATAAATAAATAAATGAATGAATGAATGAATGAATGAATGAATGAATGAATGAAAGATGGCACGTTATAAAGAAATTGCGAAGTCATCGGTCAGAAGTTGACTTTATAGCCGTTTATGAAAGTTACTGACCGAAACACCGATACTGGAGATTCGGGTCGATGTTTAACATCACACAAATCGTTACAACTATATGATTTTAATCTGTTAATGTAGAATACTCAGCATGCAAGCTTATAACAATTACATGATTCATATAATAATCATATTGTAATATTTTATTAGTAATGAGCACATTCCTATTAATTTGGGATTTGCTCTGCAAGTTTAAGCCAACACTTAACCCTAACCCTAACCAAGCAAAACTTGAGAAATCAGCAGTTCTGTGGCCTAATGACAAAAAAAAAGTACAACAGTATAATCATAATTCAATTACCAGTCCGTGTCTACTTATTGCTTTTTCCACTTTTCATTAGCTCAGTAATACTGCAGGTCACCTGACAACCGGCACTAAGTTCAAATTCAGATCTTATTGATCACATGCAGTGAAATGTTTTTATTACGCATATCCCAGATTATGAATTTGAAGGCTGGGGTCAGACAGAACGTACGGCGCCCCCTGGAGCAACTGAGGTTAAGGGCCTTGCTCAAGGACCCAATGATGGTAGCTTACTTGGTTTCACCCCGACCCTCTGATCACTGACCCGGTTTACCTTACCTTACATTGAGCCACTACAACCCCTTTAAAAGTGGTACAGGCCGATTTTTAGCACCACCACAACCCTAAGAGCCCTACACTATAGCCTCAGGTTCCTACAAATATGTGGCTGTCCTTCCAAACCCTTGCTAACTCTGATTGATGTGTTTTTATTATTTATTTATAGTTTCTGCACGTAGTTCAGAGGCTGCGTGAGCGAGAGTGGCGAGTCGGCGAGCTCCTTCAGGCTCTGCTTCGATACTACGAGGAATGTCCGACTGACGACGAAGCATGTTCAGCAGACACCGGAAGACACAAACACGGATCTCTTTTCCATTGGCTTCATGATCACCCATAGACCCTCACCGACCAGCGCTTACACGAGTGACTGACACGCCAGTAGTAAGCTCTAACGGCAGTGGGACTGAGGTGAAGATCTCATTCACTTTCCTGTTTATGTTCGACAGAGCTGCCAATTTCGAGGTCTATCCAGTGGGATCTCTATCCGGTGTGTGCGTGTGTGTTTGTGTGTGTTCGGGTGAATTGCATGCCGTGACTGGAGGGAATATTTTTTTTCTCACTTTGTCACTTTCTTTTGTTTCATAGGATATCGTATTACATATCACACACACTTAGTATGCTATCGTTTGCACTTGTCTCAGTGTTTGTCTTTTATGCCTTAAGCCAGTGTTGCAACAACAAACAGCGGGCTCGGTGACGCCATTGCAGAGAGGATTATTAGCTCGCCTCTTTAGGGTGATATGCTGCACATGATAACGGGACCAGCCGGTTAAATCACGAACACCTCCCGTAGCCATGTTAACCATTTCCTCAGACATTTCTAGCTTGATGTGCAAACGAGTTAAAATAATAACGCACAGGAATTATTATTTTTTTTAATTCGGTCAGTTATTCGGTAATAACCAGCTCACACGCACCTATCAAAATACCTTTTCATGATAGCAGCTGCTGGCAAACGACTCGAAAGACTCGAATAATGTGCGAATATATTTTTATAATACTTTAATAATCCCCTCTTATTTCTTTTTCAAACTGTCCTCTCAGGATGCCACTGAAGTGATAAACGGACCTTTCTGGATAAGCATTTATGACCCCATAACATAGATGTATATAGACTCCATACATCACACAGATGACGTGGTGCGCCCAGACGTTCTTGAACATCTGCGTAACACTCTGTATAAATCGCTCCAAGCTGTATAAATGGCACGGTTGCCAAAAATGAAGGGACGTGAAGAAATATTTTTCAAGTGGACGTTTAAGTTAATACTTGCATATTTAATAGTTAGTACATGACAAGCTGCTACACAAGAAGCTCTGAAGTATGAAGGAGACCGTAGGGAGCGGGTTTTTACCCGCCTTTTTAAGTTCAACGCTTAACCAGTGATTAGCGTTAAGTTGTCTGTAGTTGTTACTTGTGAGACACTATGTACAGTATGTAACTCATGTGGGTCACGTTCTTTGCATAAGAAGGATATGTACGAGGGATTTAAAACCGATCCCGCTCCGTTTTTGTTTTGCCTTTCGTACATCTGCAACATCGCGTATCCTCGACGTCATGCCGTAAAAAGTCCGCAACGTATCAGTTTCATTTCTACCTTTCACACGCATTTGTTTTCCTTTTACGTAGACTACTATAGATTTTCTTCTTCGAGCGCTGTTCGTAACGTTAGCGGTTGCTTAGATTCCTCAGAGCACCACTTTAATTTAAACCACGAATGAGCCACAGCTGCCAGTGCCTGCATAACTCGGTCACTAATCACACACTCCTTACGTCTCCTGGAGATGTTTTACACTCCAGCAGGAAATCAACCACCACAGTTTTTCCCACACTATTCCATTCCACTCACTGACTGCACTTTACTGTGAACTCCCCATGAAGGTAGTAGCACTTTACCCTGGAATAGCTGTGTAGGTCCTTCCCAACTTCTTTCCTTATCTCAGAACAGGGTGCCCCCCTTTCTCAGGCCCACACACACACACACACGTGGTCCGATTATTAAAGCCACCAAAAGGTGTGTGTAGTTGAGTATTGATTGTATGTGGTTAAGGATAAGGATGCTTTTGTAGCTATTAGCCCGTTTGCTAAGAACTTTGTTTGTTTTGTTTTCTACCTGATTTGGTTTCAGGAATAAAATCGAAATAATGTTCAAATTCATTCGTTCATTGGTCAGAAATACGACGGCAAAAAAAAAAAAAAAAACAGCAGCCCAAGCTTCGTCAAGTGTGTGAGATTCCGTCGTCAATCCAATTACTAGCTAGTTATTTACACGATATATTTTTCACTAAACTAAATACGTTTTAGTGTTCCATTGCTCACTGAGCATTTCTGCAGCTCTGTCCTTGAAATCTTGGTCTGAAGGTTTTAATTGGGTTGTTTTGATCTGCATTTGAATGATCGCTGTGTTCTCACTGTCCCAAATAAACCACATTAACGACGGAAACGTAGCAGGGTTTGATTCCAGTGGACTAAAGCTTGTAGGTAGCAGGGGTTCGGTTTAAACGGACATGCTGCTATACATGTTAATACATTTCATGTATTATTAGACAAAACAGGACGCATTCAGACTACAGTATGGTTTCGAGACATGTGTATGATGCAATAGGCATCGCATGGTGTAGGTATGGACCGACCGATTCCGAGTAGTTACTAATACATAAACACTACAAATCCGTGCCATTTCGATCCTCTCACACTTCCCTGTATTACTATTAAAGTGTCAGGAACGTTCAGATCGCGACCTCATCGCATCAGTGATTATTTTATTTTTCCAAGTCATACAACACTGTGTCCGCTCGTGCTATCTACACTGCGCTGTATGTGTGACGTTTCTCACTTCCTTGGTGCCGTGACTCGTATTCTGAGCAAGATGTTGAGGTCATTTTTGGTTGACCGTTTCATTTTAACTTGTGACGTTGTGACCACACAGAAAAACCCTCAACTAATTCCTAAGTTGCTGAGCGCTGAAGGTGTCCAGTATTTGCAGATAAACACTTTGCCTCATTCACAGTGGGATTGTAAATGCTTTATTTCTTTTTCTTTTTTTTTGCTGTAAGTATAACCAGACATAAATGTGCTGGCTTTGTGTACCGAATCTATTTTCAGTACATTCCTGTATTTCATCTATCTATCTATCTATCTATCTATAAATCAATCTATTGCTCTCTGTGCTATTTCAAGTTATGTGTACGACAAGGTTGACATTTATAGTTGGAAGCTAAATGAATGAATAAGCTATATTTTGTTCCTTATGCCGTATCCCGCCATTATTACACTGACTTCTCTATTTTTAATCCTGATTATTTGTATTCGCTTGAAAAGTAAGGTATTTAATAAATGATGTCTGCGTAAGTTCTAATTGTGATCACACTAGTGAAGTTGCTGAATAGTTTACATATTAAAAGCCTAAAGTAAGAAGAGCACTACACCTGTTAAAGCTGTGGCTAAGAATAAAGCTTTTTCATGAGAACTTGTCCAGCTTTCTATATTTATTGAATGGGTTGAGTAGAGACCGATTGTTAAAACTGTCTTTTATCATCAACGTTCCAGTGAGATTACAATACACACACACTGTCTTCCTGCAGGAAACTGGCGCGTAGGATGATAACGCGAGTATTCTTTATATTTATGAGAAGTTTATACATTTGAAAGCTAGATATCGTACTTTTGCTCTGTTCCGTAACGTGATTGGTTGTTTGCAAGTAACGGACAGCCGATCTGCCAATTATCAGTAATCACTCATGCAGGCTCACGTTTCGTAAATTTCCCATCATGCTTTGTGTTTTTCGAGCTTAAGTGTCAGTATGATGTACGGTCAGCTAAATGATTTATTTGATGTATTTTCCCGCCTGGTTACCGTAGCTTTGGGGTGACATCGTTAACGTTTTTGCTGATTATGTTCGTTTAAAAAATATTAGGGGTGGTAGAGGCTCAATGGTACGGCTCTGGGTCAGTGAGCAGACAGTCGGGGTTGAAGTTTCGCACCAGGCAACCGTGGGACCATCATTGGGTCCTTGAGGAAGGCCCTAAACCTCAGTTGCTCCAGGGTCACTGCACGTTATGGCTGACCTTGCACTCTGACCCCAACCTTCAAATTCGTAATAAACATTTCACGACATGTATGTGTATGTAATAAACAAGATCTAAATTAGAATTTTACTTTAGTCCTATTCGACCAGTAGTGTTTGTACTTTCACTTGAGTAAGAAAGTTGTGTGCTTTGTCCGCCTCGAGCTCTGTGTGTATTAAGAACATGAGAAGACCAGGCTGCGTAGAAATACTAAAATTCCTCCATAACATTATAATAATGTTCTAGTGATTGAGGCCCACTACGTTTTGGTGCCTCACACATGGGTACAAACTGGCAGAACTTGCACCTCGGCAAAGAATCTGTTTTTTTCCGTCATACGTTTTGGCAGCTACTCATTAACTGGTGTTTTGTCTTTGCCCAATGAGATAGATATGTAATGATGCAGTATAATCCTAGCTGGGGGATTTTTTAATTATTTTTTTAATTATTGCTGATCTCTACAGTTCCGGTCAACCTCCTGCCTCCTTCACAAGTCTGGTATGGGGCGGGGGATTCAGGGAGACATGAAAATAAAGTAAGAGATAATTGCTAATTTAGCAATGACACAAAGACTATAGAACGCTAAAGGCTAAAGGATGGCACAAAGCCCATGAAGCATGAACGGTGTTGACAATAAAGCTCTCGGGATTATCATTCTCGTCCATGCTGTCCAGCTCTCTGGCTATTCAATTAGATGCTTGGAGGCTGCACATGCTTTGGCCTCATTGACTCGTGTTGGTGTGACAGCAGACAGGCTCAGTGTTGGACTGGAATTCCCCCCCCCTTCCCCCCCTTCCCAACCCTAGGACTGCCATGATTCAACCCAGACCATGATATCATACTCTTCCCGACTCCGACTCCAACAAAGCGCCAGTGTTGCTGGGTGAATCCATTTCCCTAAACACAGAAGCTTGAATCAGGGCCTCGGCATTCATGACCTACAGCGTGGAGAGCATTTTATGTGACGAAGGATCCCCACCTACGTCGTTTACACTGGATTTGTTTAATCCGACAAACTATTTATTTAGCATTTTGCTGTGAGTCGTGCCCACTGGGAAGGTTTTGAGACTCCGTAAAATCGTCGGTCGGAGTAACTTTGCTTTATTTCTATAAATGAATGACAGTTTTATTTCATTATCATTATTTTTTAATAATCAAATGTATTTCTCAAAGTGTTTCCTGAACGTCCATAACGTGTCGAGAGAGAAACACACAATTTCCTCTTGTGCTTGGCACATCATTTAAACATTAATAAAAAAACTGCCACAGAAAATCGTTTTCCTAATGTTTTTCCCATCCCAC
>JAOUQX010000040.1:8145395-8169329 GCA_028566295.1 Liobagrus marginatus
TGTGTGTGTGTGTGTGTGTGTGTGTGTGTGTGTGTGTGTGTGTGTGTGTGTGTGTGTGTGTGTGCGTGTGTGTGTAACAGCTCTCGGTCATTTCTTCTGATTATGTAAGTTATTAGTGCCTATTATAAACGCATGGATACTGATTAAATCCTATAATTGGCCTTTGTATGGTCATTTAAACTAGTTGGTTTACTTGAACCAAGTTTGGAATTGGGTGAACAGTCATTTTGAGTCAGAAAAACAAATTAAAAGATTAAGACATTTAATAGAAGGGTAGGGAAATTATACACCATGAAAGGCCAGTAAAAGTCGAACCCATCATCTAAAGTTCACCAAAATTCATCAAAGACGCTGCGATATACTGCATGTAGTGATATTATAAAGTGATCTGGTGGTCCATCACCTGGGTGTTAATACTAATATAATTTAGTTTATGTTACAAAAAGATTAGTTATTTGTTTTTAATACAAACGTTCTAATAAATAAATAAATAAATAAACAAACAAATAAATAAATAAAAGCAGTAATTCTTTTTAAATATGAATTTATTTAAGACTATAAGACGTTGCCTTCCTCAATAAATTATGGTAATTAGCTAAAGAAATATGTTTCTCGGACAATCCACCTACGTACAGACTATACAAAAATATAAACTTGCCAATTAAATAAGTCATTACCTCCCTTAAATAGAGCTTCGACATATGTGCAAACGTTCCTGCAAAGTTTTCATATTCAGCTGGAGCTTGGGGACTCGTTTATTCCTCCCACATGGCTTAAAGGGTTAGATTATCGTTCGTTTGCTTACAATAGCGTATAACTCGTAGTCATGCTGTGGAATCTGAGAAACATGTGCCTTCGTTCACACGTGCTGCGTTTTCTTCTTTTGTTTTCCTCCTCCAGTCTCCAATTCTGCCAGATCTGTTTGGCCTTGCGTGACTAAGGAGTCTAAGGCAAATTGTCTCACGGCTAAGGAGGTAAAACGATACTGCACCATGACAACATCAAAATGTAAACATATCATAGATTTCAGATCGTATTTATCACATACACATACATGCAGTGAAATTTTTTTATTCCGCATATCCCAGCGTACGAATTTGAACGCTGGGGTCAGAGCGCAGGGTCAGCCAGAACGAACGGCGCCCCTTGAGCAAGTGAGGTTAAGGGCCTTGCTCAAGGACCCAATGATGGTAGCTTGCCTGCTGCGAGGCTTGAACCCCCGACCCTCTGATCACTGACCCAGAGCCTTTTACCATTGAGCCACCACAATAGGTATATGTGATATATTTATGTTTTGTCCGAGACACAGGCTTATAAAAGAATACTCTCCATTTTACAAATTGCCTTTCATACTATTTAGCATGCTTTAATAAATCATTTTAATTTTTCATCTATGTCAAGCAAAAATTTAGAAAAAGGCGATAATATCATTGCCCAACATTACGTTAAAGTGCAGTGGAGATCTTATCGTCGCATATCCCACCTTTGGAATCTGGAGTCAGAGCACAGGGTCAGGTAATATATGGCATCCCTGTAGCCGAGAGGGTTAAGGGAAATGCATCAAGGGCCCAACAGTGGCAGATTGACAGTTTTGGGGTTTGAACTCTAACCTTCCAGTCAACAACCAAGAGCCTTAATCACTTTAGCTACTTTTAATAAATTGGGTTGAATGTTGGGACGCATTATTCCCTTACAATAGTTAGAACATAATTAAGGACTGCAGGTTTAGTTAATAAAGCATAAACGCATAAGCATAAAGCCTATTTACTTCTAACTTTACATTTAATAATGCATCCGTCCATCCATTATCTAGCGTTTATCCTGTTCAGGGTCGTGGGGGCGCTGGAGTCTATCCCAGATAACTTAGTGTGTGAGTTAGGGTGGGGTACATCCTGTACAATCAGCAATTAATCACAGCACTAACACTTAGAGACAGACAACTATTCACACACACATTCACTCCTATGGATAATTTAGAGTAGCACATTCAGCTATTCACAATCACATGTGTTTGGAGACAGGAGGAAACCGGAGTACCCGGGGAAAACCCATCCCATGCAAACATGGTGAGAACATGCAAACTCCACACAGAAAAACCCTGGGCAGGAATCGACCCCATGACCTTCTTGCTGTGAGGCAGGACTGCTAACCAATCTGCCACCGTGCCGCCTACTTTACATCTTATCCACATAAATCAGTATTTGACAAAAAAAATAAAAAATAAATCCACTCCCCTCTCAGGCCGCCCGCTTGTTATTTGACTCTTAGTCCTCTCCGAAAGGGTACCTGTAACTTCCCCGGGAGACAGCAGGTACACAATGGCCCCCTAGATGGCACAGCTGGTCACAGAGACTCAAATGGTTCTGGGAACAGAGCTGTGACAGACCTCTAAGCTTCACTGTATTCCAGAGGGACAGGTCGAGAATATCCCTCCACAATGGTTTCAATGAAACAGTTCCAGGCTTACAAAGCTCCTCCAATAGCTACAGAGAGAGAGAGGGAGAGGTGTGGAAGAGACGTGAGCAGTTTAGAGGTACTCCAGGGGGAACAGAAGCACTTTAGCCCACAACCGAATTATATGCCCGAGTTTATATGTCCAGAAGGATGAGTAGGTTGTACATACATACAGTACATGCATACATAAATACAGGTGTATGTGCATAATTAATCAGAATAAGGGAGACGTTACACTATATACTCTAACGTTTTAAAATAAAAGCATTCTGAGCAGTTTAGAATAATCATAACAGGATTTACCAAAACATTTCAATAGTACACATGGCTTTCTGATGTCTAAATCTGCTTTAGGTCTTCATACTGTTTACTGCTGTTTCATATCATGACACACTGACCTGTACACCATACATTCATATGTTTATGATATGCTATCAATTTTGGCAAAGCTGTAAGTTACAAAAGTCTTTCTGGTTAACATATAGTATATTTCTGAAGACGCAAACGTTCATCATGGCGGTTACGAGCATAATTACGGAAGTCATGTAGGAGTAAACAGATTTTCAAAGTGGGTTAGGCATTTTGGTCCGAAGGCGACAGGGTTAAATAGCCAAAGTAATTCACCGTTAGATTGCAGTGTGAGTCAGGTGACTAGATTATGCTGCTGGATGTTACACTGAAAGAATGGAAAATGAATTGCTCTCAGTAGAACTATTATGTTTTGTTGTTTGCTTACAGAGTATATTGCTGGGTGATAAACGTCGTAGTTTTTGAGGCACGTGCTTGTCTCCGAGACAGAAAGTCGTCAGTGTTGAGAGCTATTGAGACCTGGGCAGAAGTCTCACTAGCTAACAGACACTTGTGCACTCATGCTTGCTGGTTAGGTTAGAGTTCAACAAAAGGCCTGACTATATATGCACAGTATACTTAATTAGAAACACATTTACAGATACAGATGAAGGGCTTCAAGTCACATTAAGCATCAGGATGAGGAAAAGATGTTTATTCTTTACTGTATTATTTCCTGTCATTTTTCATTTTTTTAACATCACATCTGTCTGTGAGAAGAGAAATGAAAAAATAAATAGAATGAAAATTGACTCAAAAATAAATAAAAAGTTCTATAGATCTGGCAGGTTGGCAGTGTTAGTTACATTAATGTGGTGCCCATGCAGGGTACACTTTCCCTTAGGCAAACTATGGATTGTGTTTGTCTGTAGGAATCAATATCAGTTTTCATATTCATCCTCATTCGTTCATTGTCTAGCGCGTATCCTGTTCAGGGCCGCAATGGAGTTACAGAGTCTATCCCAGCGAACTTATGGTGTGAGGCGGGGTACACGCTGGGCAACCGGCACTTGTAATCACAGGGCTAACACTTAGACACAGACACACACACCACTATGGACAATTTAGAGTAGCCTATGTAAAATCGCATGTGTTTGGAGGTGGGAGGAAACCGGATAACCCAGGGAATATCCACACAAGCACGGGTAGAACTGGAAAACTCCACACAGAAACACTCTGGGTGGAAATCGAACCCGTGACATTCTTGCTGTGAGGCAGACGTGATAACCACTCAGCCACTGTGCCGCCCAGTATTAATATTACTACTGATAAAATATCCAGATGGATCTGACCAGTTACCATCTGTCGAAACACAGACAAGAGTCGATAGAACATCCTTGCCAACTGAATGTCCACCAAAAAATGCTACAGTATAGAAAAATAGAATTAATAAAATAACACAACAGTAAGGCAATTAAAATGTTAATTACAGCTTAATCAATTCTGTCAATCAGTAAACAAGCAACATTAAAAAAAATACACGTGGTAAAGACCACCAACCTGTTTCAGCAGATTACTCTGAATATTGACTAATGCCCATGCTAGTACACATGCTAATACATATGTTAATACATATGCTAATACATAGTCTAAAGCTCTGAAAGCTTTTGTTGCCAGTCACAAACGTCACACATACACACTCCTGTACATTAATCTGGTACAGATATGCAATAATGTGTTTATATATAAATACAAATTCATTTTCCCCACACAAAACTTGGGAAACGTCTTTCAAAAGCACTTTTAACAGCTTAATCTTGTAACGGCGATGCTAACATTATTGTTGAATTAAAGTTCATACAGCGTCCGTAATTCCAGGGTAACTAACAGCTTACTAAGCCTTAAAAGGGCATAAAACCAAACAATAACACCAAAAAAACAATAACAATTTTTATTTTAAAACACCAACAACGCTGGTCCATCCTATTTTATATCATATTAGGCAACTATCATAACTATAGCCAGAAGCTGAAGGAAATATGAGAATACTACGGCAAGTATGTTATGGAGGAAGCTATAGCTAATGACCGCGAGCTCCGTGTAACGAAAGAAGGAGCATCAGTAGTAGCAGAGTCCTGTTCTTTCTTTCAGACGGCTTTTTTGATGGAGGCGCCTTTCACTCCGTTATATATATCCCGGATTCAATGGGAGCAGGTGAAATAAAAAGAGGTTCAGCATAACCACGGATAATTATTAACAATATCTGGTTTTATAGCAGCGAAACGGCTTCTTTTCGTGTGCCAAGAAGATGGTCGCCAAACAGAGGATTCGAATGGCAAACGAAAAACATAGCAAAAACATAACGCAGAGGGGCAACGTAGCGAAGACGCTGGTAAGACACACGCATTGTTATAATATAGTACATTTAGCGTTTCTAAACGGATATACCCCCACCCGGAGATGACAGGTTTTTTTTTTGACCGTTATTTATTGTCAGTCGTTTGCAACGTCAGCGGAGACAATACCCTCCTTATCTGTAGCATCATTCTGTGTACTAGCTGTTTACTGCTACTGGCATAATAATAGACTAGATGATTCGTAATTTTTACAACCAGGAAAGCTGTCTAAAATTGTAGGTAGTCCTAGGTTCATTTTGCATCCAGATGTGAGATTAAATGATGTTTATGCTAATTAGGCTAATTTATTTCTCATCCAATAAAGCAGACTTGGCTTCTGCTGTGTTAAAAAAATAAAAAATACCCCATTTAGTACTTCCAGTGAATGTGTATATGATGGGATGTAATTGGATATGGCATATACAATAGTATACCAGCCCAGTGGTCACAACCTCTCATACATGTGGAAGTGGTAGCTCAGTGGTTAAGGTGTTGGACTGTTGATCTGAAGACTGGGGTTCAATTCCCAGACTGGGCCCCTGAGCAAGGCCCTTAATCGTCAAGTTGTAAGTTGCGTTGGATAGGATTATAAATGTGGCCATAAACAAGGCCAAGTAAAGTGTAAATTATGTCTAGGTAACTGGAGCCAGATCATTTGGTGTGCAGCAATGTTTAGGTAGGTGATACATGTCAAAGTAACATCAACATAAATAGCAGGATGCATGGTTTTCCAGCAGAACACTGGCCAGAGCCGTACACATCCCGGTACGTTGTTATAGGCACTTTTATCAATGGGAAGGCGTCAACTTGGGCACGCTGACTAGTCTGAATCTATGTAGCCCGATATGCAAATCCTGTGGGATCAGACCAGATAGCCTGCCTTTGCGTCATATGTGAATTAATGAGCACTAGGTGCCATGAGCCTCTACACCACTTTATCGGTTTTCCTTATAACACTTTTAGTGGTGACTGCATCCTGGGAACAACCCACATAGACGACTAAGCCGTAACTTCTCGAAAACGTCTAACATCACATCGAGGCCCTTTTCAATATATTCCAGCCCTTGACAGCTGTAATGCGAATCAATTTTATGGACTTCACACGTCAGTGGTTTTAATGTATAATACCTGATCAGTGTATATGACGCTGTGTGGTCAAAAAGTGTAAAAGAGATGCGTATGTCATCCATCTAATTCTGATTTAACTTAGGACGAACATTTAAAGGAAAACAATACAATCGTTTGACCCACAGGTATTAAAATGTTTACAAGAAATACGCCCTGTTCTTAAACAAATAGCAGACTGAGGAGCATTTCTGTATTTTATTGCTGATAAGCTAGTTGTTTTGGAGTTGCAGTGTTATGTTCTTGTGTTGTAGCAAGCACCATAACCATGGAATTATGGTGTTGCCACGTTCCAGTTCCATGATACTGGGATCGATCTGAATCTTGATTTAGGGTCTGCGAGTTTCTCTGATGTTCATGTGGGGTTTCTACAATTTCCCCGCAACATGCCAGTGAGTGGATATAAGCTGTAACAGGTTGCAATGGCAGCGAAGGTATGCATGTGCATGGTGTCTTGTAATTTGCTGGTGACCCATGCAGGGTGTGTTCCATCCTTGCAACCGGGGATATAGACTTATAAAACTTGAACTAATCAAGATTTTAATTGGAAGTGAAAGTGTGTGCGCGCATCCGAGTGTATAACACTTTATATAGCATTGAATGTTGGGTTTGTCCCGCACTCAATAGAATCTTTAAAAATGCATGACTGACTACCAGAATTGACAATAATTCACAATGTAATTGTTAGTGGTAACTTCCAAAGCAAATGCAATGCAACTTTACTGTTTTCTGATTATCTTGCAGCGACCACAAGAGGAGAAATACCCAGTGGGACCATGGCTGTTGGCACTCTTCGTTTTTGTTGTTTGTGGATCAGGTAACTTTTACTTCAAACCCATGTGCAAATAAGGGACACAAATTATATTTCAAAAAACTAAACTCACCCCAAAAAACATAACTTCCACACCCTGATAGATCTCAAACAACGAAAGGCACGAACAACATTTTATCCAAAAGAAACTCTCCAACTTCTGGTTGATATTGATTATCTTCCAAGGAGTGTTCTGCTGCCATGGGACAACGCATGAGCTGCAGTTGGTGTTGTTTGGCTTCTTTTGTGGAGAAAGCATACAGGTACATCTCAATAAATTAGTATGTTGTGGAAAATTTCATTTCAGTAATTCAACTCAAATTGTGGAACTGGCGTATTCAATAAATTCAACGCACACGGACTGAAGTACTTTAAGTCTTTGTTTCTTTTAATTGTTACGATTTTGGCTCACGTTTAACAAAATCCCACCAATTCACTCTCAACTAATTAGAATATGGTGACATGCCAATCAGCTAATCAACTCAAAACACCTGCAAATGTTTCAGGAGCCTTCAAAATGGTCTGGGTTTAGTTCACTAGGCTACACAATCGTGGGGAAGACTGCTGATCTGACAGTTGTTCAGAAGACAATCGTTGACCCCTTCACAAGGAGTGTAAGCCACAAACATTCATCGCCAAAGACGCTGCTGTTCACCAGAGTGTTGTATCCAAGCGTGTTAACAGAAAGTTGAGTGGAAAGAAAAAGTGTGGAAGAAAAAGGTGCACAAGCCAGCCGAGAGAACTGCAGCCTTGAGAGACTCGTCAAGCAAAATCCATTCAAGAATTTGTGGGAACTTCCCAATGAACGGACTGAGGCTGGGGTCAATGCATCAAGAGCCACCACACACAGGCCTGTCAAGAAATTTGAATTACTGAACTAAATAAACTTTTCCACCACATTCTAATCCATTGAGATGCACCTGTATGTTAGCCGTCGTGCTCCTAGGGTGGTAGTTGTACGATATCTGAAAGCTGGCTGGTTGTCAGGAAATCAAATTTGGGAGAAAATCCAAAATGTAGAAACATGGAACCCACCGTTATCCTGAATTAAATGTGAGCAGTCAGAATTAATTTCTATTCATTTGCAATCACCCTGCACTGTAAGGGGACAACCGGACCCAAACCTGTCCAGCCAATTTGACTACACAGCATGTTAGATGTATTTTCTTTTCATTTCTTCCTTATCTGTATAGGTTACATTTTTAATGCTATATCAAAATTAAGATGATGGCTTTAATCACCTTTTAAAAATCTTTTTAGCAATCTTTCAAATCATTCAGAGCATCCGAATGGGAATATGAGTCCTGCACCTCCCTCTACACATCCATGAGATCTGAGCCCATTAGGCACAGTAGTGAGGAAAACTGGACGCTGCAATTCTGATCGTGAGCTGTGTGTTAAGGAAACAAGTCCTGTGCACAGTACACGACATTGCCACTCACTTGTTTACAATGTACCTGGATGACCGGAACAAGTGCTTTTCTACCACTGTGGCTGGCTTTGTCACCCTCATGTCTGATCATGGACCACATATGTGCAATAGAATGTTTGCTTTTGTAACCATTAATGTTGTGCCACATTTTCTTTGTACATGTTCCATTTGTGGCCTGTAAGACAGGTTTGAAAATAAATTCTACACATTTGGAAAATTTGCCACACTGTCATGCTGCTAATCAGATAGTTTTAATTTATTCGCTATTGTTCTGAATATTCAAAAAAAAAAAGTTATACTTTCCACAGGCTTTCTTATAGAAACATTTAACACCAGCAAAGCCCCTTGAGTTACTTTAGCTAAAAAAAAATTTTTTTTTTTTAAATGACCAGTTTGTTTTGTTACCTGCTTGAAACCAAATAAGTTGAAGATATACTGTATATGCAAATAAGAAGTGGGTTTAAACATCAGCATATTACTCTGGCAACCTGCTAGGCACCTGAATGATAAGACTAGCAAAAGGGGCAAGACACGTCAAATTGCCAAGATATTTTCTTAACCTATGCCAGCTTCTCTCTCTCCCCCTCCCCCCTCACACACATGCACCCACATGCCTAATTAAAATAACACAAATGGTCTCAGCCGAGGTTCCTTAAACATTTTATTGGGAGTTGTGATGTGCAATTGAACTATTTTACACCTTATCACCAGTTTTGAGAGACATGCACACAACATAAGCATACAACTTATATATTATAATGCAGTAATAATGCATATTAGTTATTTAATGATATTCAGAATAACTAAGTTGAAGGTTTGATCTCCAGAGTACTTCACTGTCAAAAAACAAACAAATCACATGGGTGCATTATACTTCAAATAACTTCAAGTGAACAAGGTTTACAGTAGGTGTTAACACAGCCAGGAAGTTGAGTAGTTGTCTTGTCCTGTAAATGTCCCAAGACTGAAACCTCCGTTCTCGTATAACAGCATAAAAAAGTCGAATATCTCAGGCAAACCAACAACCCCCTGTCTTTAGTTTGTACAACCTAGTGTCTCTTAGTGTTTCTCACAATATCACTATTTTACAGATTACTTACACTAAATGTACAAGGATATACAGGAGCCCACCTTTATTCTTTTAGCACATTTTTTCCCCTCTCATTCTTGTGAGTCACTGCACTGAAACAGCAGCTTTTAAGTCGCAACAGGTCGAATAAGGAATTCCATGTGAAATACTGAAAATTAATACCTCCCCTCCCAGGCAACGTTACTCCCTTCATTCACACAGGTATAATGATGAGCCTAATGCAAATTGTGACACCACCTCATACACCTTCCGTGTAGCTGATGCTGCACTGATTGGTTGTTCAACAAACAATTTTTCACATTTATCATTAAAGTGCTTGCTTTTTGGAGTCTTAAAAAAAAAAAATCATTTCAGTATTTCCACTACAAAAGTTAAGTCGAGTATGGAAACACCGTTACAAAGCCAAGAGTTACCACTGGAAAAATGACATCGCTTAAAATCCTTTCAACACAGGCACAGTGATTCGAGTTGTGTCCGCTTTAACTTTTCTTACTCCCAGCAGTGAAAATCCATGCAGTTTGGCAATATCCAACATGTCAGCAACCTACTGGTCTGTCAGCAGTGTGTACAGCAATGCAGTGTAGCCTTTGTCAGGTTCTTAAACTTGAATATGTGCAAACTTTGACATAATCCTCTTGTGCAAGAGGCATACATGTTCTATAAGTGAAGTCTGCCTTAGCTCGGTTGACCACACATTCCTCTTCACACGTTGCTTGGACGTTACACTGAGGGTCCAGAGTTCTGTGGAGGGAGCTGCTGCACCGGCATCGCTGCTTGCGCTGCTCCCTGTGTGGAAGATGGCGGCGAACCACTCTGAACTTGGGCCTGAAACTGTGCCAGCTGCTCCGGACTGGCTAAATTCTTCAGCAGGTTGTTTTCCTGCTCCAGCTGAGAGTTTCTTTCTATAAGTTCTTTGATTTGCTCTTTCAGCACCTCCACTTCCTCTCGAACGGCATACATCAAGTGACTCTTCACTAGATCCTGAAGACAGAGAACACACAGCATTGCAGCATTCTAAGTGAAGGTTAAAAAAAAAAAAAAAGAAATAATCTAGTCTAATGTATCTAGAAGTATATAGTATTATCTGCACGTGACATGGTTTAGAGTGACGGTTTTTAGTTAACTAATTTATGTCACGATCACTCATCACATATTATTGACTGAAAACTTTTTTTTTTTTGTAGACCGAAACTGAATTGCGACAGGATTAAACAAAATAAATAATAATAATTTGTAGCAGCGTACCAGAGCCAAACTGATGCAATGCTGAGAAAAGCAATGGGTTCTGTAAGGAAATACCTGCATTCAGCACTACAGGCTCTTGCTATACTCCGCGTCACGGAGAGAACAAAATGGCCGTCCCACGACGAGTTTACCCAATCAGAGGCCGAGATATTTATAACCGCCTGTAAAAGCTTTGGCCTTTCCCTAGCAACAGTAACAAGGCAGAGACTCGCGTGAGGCCGAGTACCGCTCCTGATCTCTGCTTCATATGCAGGAAATATGACTCCGCATTCAAAATGTTAAAATAAGCAGTATTATTCCGGTTTCTGAAAATCTCGGCACAGAAAATTTGTATTTGCCGAAAATACGACGTCGTAGTGTGAACTAATCGTGCTAATGCATTATTTCCATTATAATTACAAGTTTTACAGCCGCAAACAAACTCGCAAAAGCGTAAAACACATACAAGCACAATATCGGAATGATCTGAAGTATTAAAGCAGCACTGCAAAGCGCCGCAGGCCAAAGCGCTGTGCAATACCGGGTCCATGTAGACGATTATGTAATTCACTGGACAGTTACGGATGCTGATGCAGCCGTCGCCCGCTCTGTCCTCACTCAATACTCATATTACTATGTCCTTAATGCTTCACTGCACAAATCCACTTTTATTCTGTCGTTAACATGGCCTTAACGTTGAGCAAGAAAAGAAATCCGCACACTTACCATTGCCTGTTCGATTTTGTTGTCTATGGCCACAACGCTTGCACCCGAAGAACTGAAAAATAAAAAATAAGAAATTTAAATAAAAAAAAGAAAAAGAAAAACACAGCCATGATTAATAAAAGGGAAAAAAAGGTCCAAATACGATGAGGCATTGTATGGCAAATACATTGAAACATTTATTAAATGCATGAAAACTGTATTATTTGCCTATAAATAATACCTACAGATTGAATAAAAAATAAACGACCATATTTTGAAAGCCTAACCTACATTTAATAGTAAATTACCAGATTAACAGAGCAGTCCTCTATGCAGCATCTTTTTCTCGGAGAAACGACTCGAGTGCAAATAAGCAAGCAGATTTCAGACATTATTAAAACGTAAAAACAAGCTTTATGCAAGATAAATCGCTAAACCGGTGTTTTAAAAGGTATATTAAAGAGCTACGGTTAGCACCGCGGACTAATTAAACAAAACGGAATTTCTAGCGCCAACGGATCTCTTTCTACAACACACACGCGCCCGATATGAATACATATATTTTTATTACATTTGTTTGTTTTTTTACCTATTGTCGAGCCTCACGGAGGAAGTTTCGGTTCCCAGCAGTGATGACAGAAAAGATATTGAAAAATTTCTTAGCTGGCATACACCAAGATCCATCGCCACCGAATAGCATTGAGAATTCATGCTATTTCCCCCATATAAACCGACACGGAAGCGAAAAAAAAAACAACTAAACTAAACCGTTGACTCTTAAGCGACGCGCGAGCGTTAAAACGACCGTGTCGCCGGGGATTACATTGAATCGGTCGGTAAGAAAAGTCGCCCTTCGGAAAGAAAGGCTGGTAATCAGTAGAGCGCACATCCACCTCAGCAGCACAAAGGATCTCCAAGGTCAGCTCATCTCCGCTGTGCTGAAAAATCTGCAGCCTGCCCTATTTGCATAATATATCCGAGAAAAACAGCTCAGCGCTGCACCCTATTGGTTGGAGGAGGGTCATGCTTTGACTAATTTATGCGGGAACGCCTCCACTGGAAAAACTCAGCGCAGCGACATCGCGCAGATTTTACTGAAAACGCTGCCTCCTAATAAAGAACTTCCGGTTACGCCAGAACAATGCATTTTGTACAACGGTGTAACCAATGAACAATATTCTTGCTGATCATACCCTTCGATGGGTATACCACACTTAATATTAAAGCCTACACGAAGAGCAATATCAGCACTTTATATGCTAAAACTACCCTCATTATTTGAAGCTGCTCATTTTTCACATTAAAACTTCCACACCGAAAACAAATCGCAAGTAAAAGCACAGAAATGCCGACACATTCAGCATATACATGCTGGGACTTGATTTAGGTAAAAGGAACAACAGTTGTCTATGAAATAATATCTAATATACTTGGGATATCATTCTATATATGTGTAGAGAGAGAGATAGAGAGAGATAGATATAAAATAATCCGGTAATAGCAAACCGATAGCAATAATCAATCAGTTTAAGAAGTAAATTTGCCACCTAGTTCTACACGACCCTGACTGTTCGGACACGTCTTCGATGAAAAGCCAAAATAAAGATATTCATAAAATTGCACAGTAATTCAGACAAACTTACAGGAGCATACGTGTATGAAGTATAATATCCATGCCAATCCTGGCTAAAATAATTTCCTTTCATTAGCAAACCATCCATCCGTTTATCACTCACAAAAGATTAGATGCTTTGACCAGAATGACCCAACAAAATTCAATTGCAGTCATTAGATGAAAATGAAGATACCATTTATTATATGCTCCTTTGGAAAGCACAGCTTCACAATGGTGACCACAATGTAATTAGATTACACAAAACACAAAGCCCAGACCCACAGAGATCGCTCGGTTATAAAAAAGAAAAAATTGCCCCTGATATTGTAGACACTTAAAATAATTATTGTTCAATGCTGTCCATTATGATACCTAGCACAGGTACCTAGCTACAAGCACACGGGCCTATTTAAAAGGTTTGCATTATGTCTTCCAGTATCAAGTGAGTAGTGACATTAAAATGGAAGGTCACGACACGTCCTGAAACTGAAACTATGTGGAAGGTACTAAAACTATTATAACTCCTGTTACATGTACACGTATGTTTGCGTGACTCTGCGCCAGATGGCGGAATAAAAAAAAAAAACATTGGGCCCGGGTTAGATAATGGCCACAACACAGCTAGGTTCAACTACATATGTAATATCTAAATATGAATATCTTATTATTATGACTTGAATGCAAATATAGAATGCGTTGTGATTTCTCAGGTTTATCTTGGCAAACTACCAAGTCTCTTCGTTTCTAGTAAATATTAAACGGTCATTGCAATTAAACACAGAAGGCTGATTAACAAGTGACAGGATCAAAGTAGCTCAAAGAGCAACAAGCTCTTTTTCTGGGTTCTTATCTTAAAGCGGCTTTAAGCAATTACAGGGTCAACATACACGTCATCTCTTTGTGGTCTGACATCAGTGCACAAATACAGTCCTATAAGCTAAATTCACAACATGGTGACTATGTGACCTTATTGTGTGTTGACAAACCACAACATAACAAAAAAATATCATAACTTAAGTGACATCTCGTCATACTGACTATGATCTTGATATCAATAAAAGCATAGACACGTTTAACATTAAAACCACTTTAATTATAATACCACCCTGCATTATTACAAGCACATCATTAAAAAGAGCATTTGTATTCGGGGAAAGATTTGTAGCTATTCTTCAAAATGGAAAACATTGCAGTACACGTCTATAAATAGATATGTCCACAGAAAGGCCTGAAAACAATGTCATACCAGGCATTTATTATTTTTTTTCCCCTTTTGTTACCTCTTCAGATGCTTTTCCAACTCCCAGAACAAAAGCTTTACAGCCATTCTGTCCCGGACTTGCATCTGGAGAGTCGTTTCTCTCATTGATCCGTCAATTCCCAATCCTTCAACAACAAAATTTAATCCACTACACTCCACACTGTTCAAACACATACACATGAGGACCCACAGGAAATATCTTACACCATGTATTTGGCACAAAAATGCAAAAAACAGTCCAAAGGTTTCATGTGCATCTTTAGTTGTCCCTTCTGCGCTGCCTTTGTATATCTAACACGCAACGCAGACTTCCAAACGACTGACAAAAAACAAGAGCGGGATGAGCTGTGATGTCACATCATGTGACTCACCGTTACATAAACCATTGGCACAGATTACGACATTTCCAATGATTAGTGTTTTCAATAACTGATGCTCTAGAGGTTGCTGCCCAATGCCAACCAAATCTCACACAGCCCAACCCACGTGCTCGTCCGCCTCCTTTTCCTCCAATTAAACATGCATTTTGCTTCTACAACTACAGCTTTGTGTAACCATGAGACCCTGCACCTCAGCTTGGACTTATCTCGTCACTTTGCTTCAGTGTTGTAAAGCAGCAATGGATTAAAGGGGCCATGGCTAATAACTCATGCGATTGTCTCAGAAACTTGGTCACTTTTGTTATTTCAATGCCTAACAATAGGACTGTACCTGTCTAAAGAATACACCGTGTGTACATTGGACGCATGTTATGCAGCTGTGTTTGAGTCTCTGTATTCAAATACATTAGCATAAATACACCAAACACGGCAGGTTTCAAAAGTTTGTCAGAAAAGTATACATAAGGAATCTTAATTTTGTAGCATTATTTTAATAATTCATTATTATATAACAATTATTCAACATTTTTATATAAGAGCTGCAGGAGTGAATGAGCACCGAATTAGTCGGGCGTCACGAGGACAAATGACAAATTATTATTTTTTTTATTTAAGTCTCAACGTTGTCAACATTAATTGACCGTTTTAGCCCGTGTGCACACGTGTGTGTGTGTGTGGGGCAATACAGGGAGAGCGACGAGAGGGGTAAAATTTGGGAGTGTTATTTAACACTATCGTGAGCTGAATATCGCCTTGGTGTCTTATCAAATAAATGATAATCAGCACATGCTTGTTTGTGGCAAAGGGAACCGTGCGCCACATTGCCACTCAGCAAGAGCGCGTACGTCATTTTGCCATTTGGGCTGAGAGCAGCAGGTTGCGCAACAGAGCTCCATCCTGTATTCTACAGCTCCCACTCTCACAGTGCAGAACACACACAAAAGACTCGACAGCCTCAGCAGGTTTCACTCCATGAGCAAGAAAAGAGCAAAGCGAACTGCTTCAATTTACATGCGAATTAAACACCAACCAATTAAAAGAACAATGCATAAGCTACATATTGTTCCAAAAATACGGATAACGGATGAGAACATTTGTTCGTTTATATTCTATAGCTTCTTGTGCTGTAGTTTTTTGAGGAAGTGCGAAAAGCCTTAGCCGTTACATAACTGTGCTCATCTATATACAGAGGCCGCAAGTATAAGTAATGTGAAGCAAATTCTGGTATGTGCAGGATTCGCTCGAAGGCAAAATGTTCAGGAAAAAATAAAATAAGACCTGCGAGAATCACTGAAGTAACTTTAAAGGAAGAAGATTCAAGTGTCTGCCATTACAACCTAGGAATATTTCTTTGCACTGCCATAGCTTCCAAATCCGCACAAAATCACATACACCATTTCTACAGCTGAAAGCACTGCAGTCTGTATACAGACAGACCATCAGGACAGCGAGAGTCTGGAACTGTATAAATATGAAACAGTTCACGGGTTTGCAGGTCATCATTGCGCTGTATATGCGTGCAATTTGTACTGTTGCGACACGGAACGAATGCATTTCAACAAAGCAGACCAGCAGGGAGTGTGGTGAGGACAAGCGCCATTTAACTGACGAAGCAATACAATGGTAGAGCTCACTAATTTGGATAAATATGAGGGGGGTTGTTTGTACTGCACATGATGTACTTGATACAGATGGGCATTTCAAGCGCACATTTTCACTTGAACCTTTTGTGATCATGTCACATGACTACGTAAGAAAATCCGTCAACAGTCTGAAATAAAAAATGTGAATGTATAGAGTTTCACTTGGCATACGGCTATTCCACCAGGCTTTTCACAGTGGTCAGAAAAGAGAACCTCTATTTTATAACCTGTATAAACGTTTCATAGGCAGCAGCCGACATCAAAGCAAGGAAGGAAATTCCAACCATGTATTTCTGAATTAAGCTTTATTGCTTTTTTAAAAAACTGGCTTTACAGTACTGACTTGGAGCAATAAATGCGACATGCAGACATTATAGACAAGTCCCACAATTAAAAAGAAATTTAGGACTCGCAACTATAAAGCAAGTTTGGTGAAGCACTGCTCTGCAAAGTGTAATGGCATCATTCAGCTCAAGCCCTGCTCGTTATAAATGGTGCTTTCCCTGCAACGTATATTTATCGTGTTGGACGAACACACCAAAAAAGCTCCCAACGGAAAAAATAAATAAATTCACTTGATAGAAAGCCAGCCAGGAGGATATTTGTACTTCCTCAGTGTCGCCACATAAAACTAACAGCCATATGACAGTAGAGAAAGCAGCCCCATTATCGGTTTTATGCTGAACGGAGCCCACTGGGAAAACAGGGTGTTCAGTAGTGACTGTATTGTTCGTCGTCCCTGGCTCTCTTTCACTCTGAAATGAAATGCAGATGATGACACTAATAATGAACACTACTTATGTTCATTTTGGGGTTAATCCTGAGGAAAAGGTATTGAATTACACTAATGTAACCGCTATCATTTCTGCACCAAAACCCGGCATCTAGCACCTAGTCCAGTTGAAAATAATCGGCATGCTTAAAAAAAAAAAATTTTTTTTTTGATAGATAGTTAGCCATCTCCTTCTGGTAACCATATGATGACTGTAGAGAAACCCGCCTACTTTTCTACAGTCACTGAGATTATTTGCAAGCCCTTTTCCTTGCTCTCCCTATCGGTCACGTCAGATCGTGACGACTGTTCCTATTGGGTTGCCCTAATTCAGAGAGGAACATTCACAGACAACCGGCAGGATCCGGTTTACTTGGGAGAAACAATCCCTCTTGTTGAAAGTGTCTATGCATGTCGAGGACATTTTAGGCTCGTGCTGGCCTGTACAGGCCTGTACATGAAAGCACACCTGCAGCGTCTCAATCAGCGCGCCAAACCTGTCAGCAAAACGCAGTGTCAGATTAAAATCGCTTAAATAAATACGTGAGAATAAATAGAACACCAGTACAATGCTACAACATAAAAGGGGTAATAGTACATCCAAGGGTAAAAAGATTGAAAGCATCTTGTATATGATGGCTTTATCTTTTCCTTTAACGAACATAGGCATCAAGCCAGTTAACCACAAGGACATCAAACAAACCCAGATGCTGTATTTAGTTCATATGTACATCAAACTAACTTGACATAGGTTAAAAACAATACAAGCAAAGGTACAATGAAAGGCACGGCTGGTTTATATTAAAAATAGGAAAGGTTCATGACGACGCCGTCTTTTTTTTACTGTATATAAAGCAAATAATTTCATGTCGATTACACAGATTAATTAAAAACTAAAGCAGACATCGGTCTGCTCGAAAGCTGAAACATTACTCAACATAAAAATTTGCCTACAATTTTTTTTTTATCATTGATAGAGTAGTCATTTGATCACATATGCCCTAATGTAAGGGCTGGCAAGATATAACTGAAATGAAAAACTCCTAAATTCCAATAGCTTTCCTTAACTCTCCCTAAACAGCTATAGAATAAACAAATAAGCCCCAGTAGCATTCTGTACAAGTAAAGCTAAACAAAAGCTGCTAAATATTTGGACAGAGCTTGATCTAATCTCTATGAGTGCAGGATCATGGAGCATGGTTAAACTCATTCCACTCATTAGCCCCTGTGCTTTTGTTAGTGCATGAACCGGTTGTTAGCCCCGAGTGAGCAGGTATACTGCTACCTTCTGTACACCTGGCAAGAGAACAGGGGT
This sequence comes from Liobagrus marginatus, assembly GCA_028566295.1. Taxonomy (NCBI): domain Eukaryota; kingdom Metazoa; phylum Chordata; class Actinopteri; order Siluriformes; family Amblycipitidae; genus Liobagrus; species Liobagrus marginatus. Next base: position 8,163,907 of record JAOUQX010000040.1, read on the forward strand.
CTGCTGTTGGATGGTGCAGTGGCCATGCGTGACTGATGAATATCAGCCCAAATATCATAGGGAAAGGGAAAAGGCTGCTACTTAGAATACGAATGACAAAACGCTTATGAACGCAACATTAAGAGTCTTGGTTAGGATGCAAGCCATTCCAGAACACCATTTACTTTTATATCCCTCACGTGATCACCAATGTGTTCACTTAGCTCAACATCTGCAAAAGGTAAACAGTGAAAACCGATTATCTCATGTTACCAACAGCTTGCTCAGCTATTGTTTTAGAATCTACACACTTCCATGCAGGTCAATATGACCTGCCATTATTTTCTCTAATAATAAAAAACATTCAAAAAGGCTTTATGATCAAATCCCATCGCCAGGAGAATTGGGCAAAATGCAACCTTCAGCGATCTTTAGCTCACTGGCTAAAGTTAGCCGTGACCAAATTCAGGCAGTTTGAAAGTTAAGGAAAACCTTAAGAAATAGACGGTACTAATAATCCTTGCGACCAAAACAAACCTAGTAAACGTGAAGTCAATTAGTAACAATTAAGACAGAGGAGGAAGAAAATGGGGGGACATTACATGGTCACTCAGATATTTCAATACAATCACCATGAGCAACGGCACAGCACAGTATTGTCACTCACAGCTTCAGGGTCATGGATTTCATTCTGACTTCAAGCTACCATCAGTACACGGTTTCACATATTCTGCCCACGTTTGTGTGGGTTTTATCCAAGTTACCAAAACAAACATTTCCAGTGGTAAGGGCCAGTGAACATCTTAAATTAAAGTGGATAGCTGATGACGTTTGTCAGCGAAATGGTGAGAATGACACTGCACATTCATGCCATTGCTACTTCGTCAGCGCTTTCACAGCGTTTTTAAATGCGAGACTCACACATTTTAGGCATCATCTTACAACACTATACAATGGCCGATGTCAGTGGTGTGAAAAAACACTCAATTTAATTTAGTCACCAAGCAACGATAGTTGCTGCATCTGGATTTTATTCAAGGTGGTAACTTAATTTATAATTATGAATACAGTCACTAACAGAAATGTCAACAGAGTGGTTAATAAAAAAGTTGTTCTAGGGAGTAGATAGTCGAAGTTAGTCATGATACAGCAGGCACACAGAATTACCTACAGGTCATTTCACTAGAGCAATCATCAGAAGGATATTTAATGCCCACACAAACAAATACGAAGTGTGGCTTTCATAAGCAAATGTTGCAGGAAAGCAAAGTATCTCTGTTGGGGCAAATCTGCCCTCCAGTGTACACTTTAGGTATTGCAAGGTCTGGCAATTTCAGTATTTCAGGAATAGTTTTATATTATAAAAAATTAAATAATCCAAAATATGGTCTTAGTTTTACTTTTTAATGGATCAACATACAATAAACTGTATCCCAAACTACCTATCTTTCTATACATAAAACGATTATACGGCTTGTCCTGACTGGCGAGCCCATGTTAATTTCTATACTTACAATGGGGTCATCAGAACACATAGGTGATGGCCTGTACATATAAACTCTCTTCAGAGATTTTATTACACAGTTTACACTGGTTTAAATAAAAAATGAAAAAAACAAGGTCTCGCATGTAGAAAATAGTGTTAGGCTAAATTTAAATAATGCTATTAATAGTCTCTATTTTTCATAATATGTTTTGTACTCAGACACTTCAGCTGGTGAACTAGCTGACAAAGAAATGCTCCATCTCGCAAAAAAAAAAAAAAACTCGCAAAAAAAAACAGGCAGACAGCAGGGGGAGCCATAAGCCATCTTTTTTTAAACAGGAACACGCCTCAAAACAGACAGACATACATTTTGTATCACTCCAACCCTAACCATGCTAGATTAGAATTACCTGTTTAGGGTTCAGTGCTTTCTGACTGTTCTGAGTGCTTATGAACTGTACAGTTGGCTTTAAGAACTGCAATCAGCATCCAACTGATAAACATGTTAAATATTTTTCCACTAGCAGATTGAGTTAGGACTAATTCATCAGTAGCCAGAAATGACATCAATAATCAGCTGAACCACCTTCAATGAATAGGGTGCTACCATGAGAACGATCATGAACCTTGCCTCCAGCGCTTTGCTAAAGGGTGTTTCATCATTTCAGTACCGAAAGGGATGAGTCATATGCTAACTATGCAGCCTGCCACACAAGAATCCTTTGAGCAACTTTAAAGTTTAGATATCTTTAAGAATATTTCAGAGCCACTACGGCAAAAATGAAATTCAGCTGAACTCAATTCTCAATCAAACCCACACTTAAATATACCCTTAATAATATCGTCCTAAATTGTCAGGAATTCATGAGAGAGAAGTGGAACTTAAACTTTAAGTGGATTTTTAAATAATCCTTAAAACCAGTGATTGCGTTAACAGTACTTACTGCAAGTGAGAGTGGGTTACTGTGAACATTCACACATGAATGACGTGAGGAGAGTGTGAGAAAGACAACAGCAGGGTGTGCTCGTCTGTGTGAGACTTTATGTCTCATAGTACCTGTACCCCTGGGTTGGTGAATGAATGGCCTGAGAGCAGAGAGGAAAGTTCTCAATAAATACTGCATGAATGTCACTGGATCCATGCTTGCTGCCCCGTGCTAGAGTGTGCGGTAGCACTGTCTGTGTGTCAGAACGAGGTGGGTAGCATGTAAGGTCATGGTAGCTCCCTTAATCTGACTAGACTGGAGACATCCCATAAAAAAAGCTGTCGGATATCACTATGCTTTCTGATGAACAGTCAAAAGAATCGTTTCAGCCAATAACAAGCTGCTCGCACTACATTAGCAAATCATAACTACACTTCACCAAAAATGTTTGTGCAAGCATTTAAGCTTGCATTAAGAACCAAGCAGTCCAGTTTGCATAACATATGCTGCAGTAATTGCAGATGGTATGCAATCAGGTTCAAAGCCTTGCTACTGTCGTGTGAATTCTTGTTAAGCACTTACACAGTTTATAGATTATATTTTAGACCAACCACCTAGAGGGGCTTGCCAAAACGGGCCAAATTCCAAACAAACACACAAATCATTCGGATTCTTGACTTGGCCGAGTCGTAATAACTAGCCTAAAATAAAAAAGTAACAAAATGTATTATAATAAAACTTTTCATTAAGTTCAGTAACCCACAGCACCTGTCTCACATCAACATGCTTTACAATTACAGGATTCTTGGAATCAACCAAAGTGCACAAAAAATATAATTTCCAAGTGTGGACAGGACATGTGCTAACTGAGATGGCACATCAAATGGGAGATTTCAGAAACAAAGCCAATTCAAGAAGTTTATTGTGCCCGTGTTGATTCTCCGCCCTGATGAAAACCTCCTATACTTTAAAAAGTGGGAGAACAGGCCTCTCTTATACTGTGTGTACACGTGTATAAAAAGAGCCTAGAGGGACATGGATAGGATTTACAGAGTTAGACTCGGCTTGGTGAACGAGCTCAAGACACAGCACACTTCGACAAGCTCAGGCAAGAGCCTCGGTTAAATTCAGTCTTCAGAGGGCCCTAAATATGAATAAGGGGAGCTTCTGCCAACGGCTCGGTCAAATGACCGTTCAGAGGTGTCTTTAAACCCTTACACAAAAAAAAACACTCCGATTTCAGAGTAATGAAAACCTAAGCAAAGCAGAGCACTTGTTTCGTACTACGAAATAAGTGCGGATCTTGCGCTCAAACAGTTCGTCAAAGCACTTCTGGCAGAGCAATAAAGAGACAAGGTTATTTTGTAGCACGAGCCATCAACCACTGACCCAAACACAATCACAGCCACTGCTGCAAGAGGCAAAATCTCCATCACTGCCAGGCACCTCTGGGACTGCTCCTGAGGACAAACAACACTCCAAGCTTCATAACACAGCCATAAAAACATTACGCTCTGGAACACAGCTGAATTTACAGCTCTCAATTAAGCAGTCTTTTGTTATAGCACTTGAATGCAACTTAATCTCATTCGAGTTTATAATGTTTCGGCTCATCAATTCATGCGGGTGAAATGACTTTTCTTTTTGTACTCTTAGCATCTAGGTTTGAACGTGTCATTTTTTCCTTTCCTAAATTATAACTAGAATATGGCTTGCTTTTCAAGTTATTGCACGTTCACTAGATTCTTTGCTCCACTATACCTTTAACTGTTTGCAGTTGTTGAACCTAACTCTGGATAAGAGTGCCTGATAAATGACTAATGTCAGCTTTATGGTGCAGAGAGCATCACTCGAAAGCACACATCATAATATAAAGCTTTTAGATTAAAAAGAAGGTAGCCGAGGCATAAATACCTGCTACAGAGGCAGATGGCTAAGAAACACGATCCTAAATACACTCAGTTCATGGAGAAAACAAATAAATAAAAAATTGGCTGGAGATTGAAGGGCGGCACAGGATAGATGGTATTGACATGGTTGAGAGCCAGTAATCATAAATATATTTTTATATACTTTGTATGAAGCTTATATATAGTTTAAAACATCAACCAGTGCTTAGTTTTACAATTGAGACAGGTAGAAAAGCTTAAATTTACTCTTCAGTGTCAGGGTTTAAACAAAATAAGGTTTAAAAAATAAATAAAACTTGCTAGGGTGGAGGCGCTGTTTTGTGCAGCAGCAACCATTCTAGTTTCACTGGCTGCATTACACACAGCTTATGCTGATGGACATGAAGGGAAATCTCATTGTGGAGCAACAGAGCATAAGCAACACATGGGTACATGCCATGCTCAAGGTTGTACACTTCAGTCAGAGGTTTCCTGCTGTATCTCAATCCACAGTGAAAGGGAGTTTTTCCTTGCCATCGTCACCTAAGGCTTGCTCTTGGGATATATGTCAAATTTTATTCACTTGTTTTCTTCTTATTGTGACTTTTCTGTAAAGCTGCTTTGAGACAATGTGTATTGTTAAAAGCGCTCTATAAATAAAATTGACTTGACTTGAGTGAAACAACATTCCTGCTCTGCTGACTCACATGCAAGACAGCCCAGGGAAGGCCAAGAATAAACGGAACCAATTCAGCTCACAGCAAAGGTTTTACAAGCTATTACTCTAAAGTCAGATAACAAAAATACATACTATAAAAACGACAAAATAGCTAACTCAAGCATTGGAAGTAGTTACGCTACCAAAAGTTTCTGGTCAAATATTTTAACTTCTGATTTCTAGGGATGCGCAGGATTAACCAGTTATCGATATTTGATCATTAAGACCTTTGTCAATCATGTATTATTCAATCGACCGAAAGCTCTAATCAACAAGGATACATTGTGCAGTATGGACACTATATAATAAATTTCACAGTACATCTTCAGGAGAGTAAACACCAGGAAAGCTGCAGGACCAGACGGGATAACAGGGCGAATCCTGAGAACCTGCGCTGATCAGCTAGCTCCGGTATTTACACAAAT
>JAOUQX010000040.1:8187991-8202285 GCA_028566295.1 Liobagrus marginatus
TAAATGCGCACAACCCCCCCCCCCCCCCCCACTACCCACACCACAAGGTGTTAGTTGCCCTGACTAATCCTGGGGGGGTTAGAGATGCATCATCAGCCATGGATAACCGCTAATAAGCCCCACGGTCTCTCATCAAAAATGAATGACCCTTATCTGCAATTAAAAATGAAACTCGGTTTGATGTTCTTGCAACAAACTGTGGGGATGGGGATGATTCGGTCTCCCAAGTGTCAACTATTCATTGTGACGCATTAGCATTAGCAGGCGATGGGTGTGGGACCGATTCTATGGAAACAGATGCATTTTTGTGTGTAGAGATGCAGTGTGCCTTGTTGTGGGTGTAGCCATATGTCCAAACTTTCTTCATTTAAACATGACTACCATCGTTCCGAACTGTTTATGTACTCCTCAAACAAATGTAATTATTAATATACACCAGCATTTTTGTGCTTGGTATTAATAGATGTGTGGACATAAATAGGATTCATGTATACCTATACTATAGCATCGCTTTGTTATTACAATTATCTTTTGGCAATAGAAAAAGGATGGTTAAACAATGAGGTTGTAGCTGTCATTTATAAAATGACAGCTCAGTAATGTCAGCTGCTGCAAGCTTGTATTTATAGATAGTTTCTATACATGGTATCTGTCACAAATCTAAAAGCTGCACAGTGGCTGCTTCAAAATTAGGATCAGTGCTGGAGGAGAAATGTAATAATTATTGAACAGTGGCCCGGTGTTTTTTAGGTCATACAGAATATTGCAGACTTATTTAGGGCACAATGCAATCGTTGTCTCCTACTCAGGAATTAAATTTGACCTGTCTATACTGAACTCGCGCAACTCTATACAAGACCGTACACAGCTGTAATATTATAGGTGCTTATTCTGACCATGTTCAAATTGGTAAGTAATCCAGCAAAATCTACTGACTTCTTTAAAAACAAATGCAAGTGAAATAATGCAACAAACCTTAAGGAATATAGTTGTATTTCTTTTTTTAATATTTATTTTGCAAAACAGATACTGAATAAGACTTGTCGGCAACTTTTTATTTTTTTTTCCACAACAGCGATTACAACATTTGCTCCCAAATGGGAATAGCATTTGCACATGCATTATGTACTTCAACCTGTTGGTCCGACATGGTTGTACTAATAAAACCGGTTCTAAAACTTTTCTGAACTTGAGCGAATTTCTTTGATCCGGATAGATTCTGGAAAGAAGGCAAAAGGTTTTCTATACTACATGCACAACGACAGTTGTGAAACACCAAAAAAAAAAAAAAAGCTAGTTTGTGTCAAATGAAAGATTATACGGAGTATGCAAGAAGAAAACGTATTACATAACACCTCTTTTTACTTCTCAACTCTGGTATGTAGAAGCTTGAGGAACGCAGAAGCAGCATAGATTGCAGAACGTTCTCTTATAAATACAGTGCAGGTCCTGTGCTGATGGCTGGAAACATCAATGTGGGTTGTGCTGGCTGGTTTGGCTCACTTGACAAAGTGCAGAGCCTCGCATTGCACTACCGATCCCCGGCTACTGTCCAGGCAGGTCAGTAGACGAAAGCCTGCTTTAAGAGCCAGCATGACCGTTTCAAGCTTGAGTGTCTCCAGAGTGCACAGGAAGGTGCTGTCCTCCTTGAGCACCAGACGTGAACCCTGTTCGGACTTGATGAAGTGCCGGAACTGGATGACATTAGATGAGACCGCAAACTCCTCAGGGAAGCCATCCAGACGACTCTTGGAGATCTGCACCAGGCGTGCCTTGACTTTCTCAATGAAGGCTGCAGCGCTGCAGTAGACCTTGAGGCCGTGCGAGCGCTCATGACTATCGGTCATCTCGAGGAAAGCAGGCTCACGCTGACCTGCCTGTTGCTGCTCCCATTCTTGCAGTGCCTGGACCAGCTCGCTCAGACGGTAGAAATCAGCCTCGCGCCGTAGAAGTGCCATTTCCTTGAAGTCATCTGGCAGGATCAGCTCTCCGGTTCTCAGGAAATTCAAAATGTGCCGGAAAACAGGCCCATCACGATCGATAAACGTGTTGCCCATGGAGTCTACATGCTGCACAGCTTTCTTACCACTGACGAGCTCTTCAAGTAGTGAGCCAGGGCGTTTGGCTAGAGTTTGCCTTTGTGCCGCGTACAAGTAACCCCCCACGTTGAGGGTTATTGTGCCCGAAGAGGGCTTCTTAAAGCTCTTGCTGGGCTGCAGCAAGTCCGGATTGATTTGCCTTAGCTCGCTTTCCATCCTTCTGAGATTCCATTCCATGCCGTTTTCCGAGCCCAGCCTGACTGTGTGCAGGGGGAGGAGTGTGTCTGCGTGTGTGTGCAGCCGAGCAAGCAAATAGCAATGGTGCTGGCATTGAGCACGGGAGCACTGAGCTCAGCCAGCAAGTGCCAGAGCCTTTCGCTGCCACACAAACACACATGCAAGCGCAAGCAAGCAAGGCACAAACATTTACACATTTACAGGAGGAGGAGGAGGGCTGTTAAGGGTGCGCTTGTCTGCGTCATGAGAGCGCGAAAGAGAGAGAGAGAGCATGAGAGGGAGAGAGCGTGCGCACACGAACAGCTTCACCTCCCCTTTACTTTAAAGGCTGGATTTAATCACCTGTCTTCTCCGATATGGTCCTCCACTCGGATTTAGCAATTAGCATTCATTCAGCTCTGATGAAAGAGATGATTGGCTGGGCAGCACTTTGTGAACTTGTCGCACTGGGCCAAACAGCATACACTCGGCCTAATACACAGCTTAAAGTGAACCCACTCGTGTTAAAGTTTACGCACGTTTTAGTTCTCTTGTTTTAGTCTTTGCTTTGGAGGGCCATCTGTTCTTATTGTGTAGCTGTAGTGACTATTGGCAGCATTATAGATAAGCCTAGCCAGATCGAGAAGAACGAATTGGCATGTTTATGTAAATGACTTGTTTTTCATCTTTCAGATGGCATCAGTATAACCATTGCAACACAGTTTGAGTCCTGAAAGGAAAGGCTCTATCTTTGTTGTGATGCTGGTAAGAAAAACTTGGAGAGAAATACCTGCACTTGATTCATAACTATGCAATGGCTGATCGCAAGCGTCCTTAAAAAATGTAAAACAAGAAATGCTACGCTGTTTTTAACATACATAAACATGCACGGTTTTTGGACATCTTTGTAATATTACAACAAGAATGAGGGCTGAAAATAATAGACAGCCTATTTAGCATCTGTTTATCGCTAAGAAGATATGCCTTGATACAGACTGGCATTCTAATGTGTCTTTGGCGTCGTTGTCTTCACTTGGCCAGTGAGGCATTTCTGTCAGCTGTGTGTCTGTCAACAGTGACAGCTTGTCAGACAGTTCAAATAACCTGTTTCGCTCTGGTTCAAGAGAGCTTAGCTCTCTGGCATCATGTGTGCTGTTTGAATATCGAACGTTGAACTAGGACTAGACAAGTTGATGAGACATGCGTTCAAAACATCATGAGAAGTTTCAGTGGCATCACCAATTCTCTCGTCACACTTTCGCTGTTGGGGACTGAAGACTAGACATCTGTGTAAGGTGGAGTACCTCAAAGTACAGTGCAAGACAAATTAGCGCGCCATTAATATACGGTACTTGTCCTGTACTTTCGGACAACGTTAAAAAAATGTTTTGCTTGTGTTACAGGAGACTGGGTCGGCACATGACTTTTATAATTAGAAGTTCTGTCCGATCTTAAGCCAAAGAGCTATAGTTTTGAGACCTCCATATTTGAAATGTCTTCTTATTCCTATGAGCTTGGTTCTTAGAACAGATAATGGCTGCTCAGAATGGTTGCCAAGTGACGGGCTTTGGTAATACTGCGCACAAATGAATTGGAGTGGTTGGAATGTAACTAGAGTACTTTAGATTACTTTGGCAGGCATTTTAGATGATGTGAAGCTTATGGGAATTCCAAAGAAAATTGCATTATATTTGTGATGAATGAGATTTCCATTCGCAAACTGTAGGCTGAACTCAGCCACTACAACCTAACCGTCTATTCAGTCATCTTTAGTAGACACTTTATCCCTATTAAAGTTGTAGCGCGTATATGGAGCCTATCCAAGGAACACAAGTCAGGAATGCATCCTAAATAAGACTTGTCAGTCAGTCACAGGGCATCTCTGTCTCTCATACATACACACACGTGCACACAGACACGCACATTCACACCTAGGGGCAAATTACAGTAGCCATTTGACTTGGTAAGATGTTTTTTTTTGGAGGTGGGTGGAAACTGGCAGTAAACCTAGAATCAGTGAAGAAAATATTATTGGCAAACAGTACAACAGCAGTCACGAGTTGCTCATTGGACATGTCACATTTTAAGGCACTCCAGCTCTTGGATACTAGTTATAATTTTGAATGTGGAAGCCCTAGCATGACCAAGATTCTATTGCCCCCTCGATCAAGGCCCTTAACCCAATCTCCTTATTTTGGGTTACCCGGTGTTCTGACTTAAACTTCCTAACAAGCCGGATATGTTTACAAAAAATTTTTACTGAATGCGTCCCATGATTATTTGACCTAGGCTTCAATTTTGTATACTTTATACAGATCCAGGTCAGTTTTTTTGTGTAGTATATAATTAAACAACAATCCCAAGAAATCTATGTAAAATATGCTATGATTTCAAACCTAGCATCAAAATAAAAGGTGAATAGTTTAGGTTCTGTTTTTTTTTATGCTCTGCCTCATAGTAGTGGAGGCATTATGTTCTTAATTTCTGTCCATGTTCCATTCTAACAATGGGCGGTTTATGTAGTTTAAAAATTATTATAACCACCAGACAAGGTCAGAATGGTGGCAGAGTGTTTAGCGCACCTGCCTTCCAGCAAGACGGTCGTGGGTTGGATTCCAGCACGTCTAGCAGAGTCTCTGTGTGGAGTTTGCATGTTCTCCCCTGGTACTCTGGGGATTACGTGATTGGGCATAGGTGAATTGCCTACTTTAAATTTTCCATAGGCGTGAATGTGTGTGTGTGTGTATGGTTGTCTGTCTCCAAGTGTTAGTCCTGTGATTTATTGATGATTGTACAGGCTGTACCCCACCATAACTCACACGCTAAGTTATCTGGGATAGACTCCAGCGACCCTGAACAGGATAAGCGCTAGATAATGGATGAACAGACAAACTGATTAGATTTTGGATTGATATAAGTGGCACAGTCAAATACCAAAAATAGTTATTCTGCAGTATCTTTTTTCTGTTTGATGAATGTTAAAGGAAGGACTTGGGGTGGAGGCATTGCAAGTTTTTGGCGTTTCATTCATTACCAAATAATGGTTGCTGGAAGGTCTAATGGTTTAAGTCTTACAGCCCATGTGACCATGCATTAATTAGCTCATGTTTACAGAAAGCCTTTTTAAACCCAATAGTAAGATATATGTTTAGTGTGAAAGGCACTTAATTCTCACTCCGAATAAATGTTATTCACACTCTCTATTTTGCATATGAATATTCTGTATATTCCAGCTTTAAACTGGTACAGAGCTATGAGTAACAGTTTGTTAGAGCTGTATTTAATTACAGCTGTCAGGCGGATGCTTTCGAATCACTTTGCAGAGCACTGTGCATTAAAGACATAAGTTGTTACAAACAAATGTAGTGCAAATGGGTCTTCTCTGTATTTTCTCTTTTAAAAAAAGTACACTCAACCAGATGTCATTTTCCATCCAGCCGTCCATTATTTAGCGCTTGTCCTGTTTAGGATCGCTGGAGTCTATCCCAACTCACTTTGTGTGTGAGTTAGGGCGGGGTACACCCTGGACAATCAGCAGTTAATCTAAGGACTAACACTTGGAGACCGACAACCATTCACACACACATTCACTCAAATGTACAATTTAGAGTAGCACATTTAGCTATGACCAATCGCATGTGTTCGGAGCCAATCGAACCCGTGACCTTCTTGCTGTGAGGCAAGCGCGCTAACCAATCTGCCACCCCCAGATGTCATAATTAACAATGATTATAGCGAACGCTAATTTTTTTTATATTGCCAAGATTTTCTATAAATGGTAAGCTGTTAAATAATTCATGTTTTACTGAGGTGTTGGTTAAATCACTTGATTGGCAGTTGTCGCAGGAAGGACTTACATGAGACATTTGCCATTTGAAACTGCAAATTATAGTTGACTGCCATTGCATAAAATGGAGGTGGTGGGTGGAAAGAAGAGTAAGACGTTCTAAAGAAAATGTCATACCCATGATAAAGATTTCCTCCACCTTTACTCGGCATTGATCGCTTTGATTCCTGTGGTGGTTCACAACAGTGTTTCTTTGATGGGCCTTTCCAGCTCTATAAGAAAGAATAGAGTTGAAAGCCCACCATCTCCTCTGGCTCTTCAGAGTCTGAAATCGAGACACGAGAGTAATATTCACAGTTTAAAGCGGATGCCAAAACCAGTCCCTGATGAGAAATTGTCTTTCTGATTAATTGCAAGGCATAAATTACCCACCTCAAAATTATATATGGGCTGTACACATGCTGTACAAAAAGATACAGCAGCTGAATTAGCCATTGAGGATGATGGGAAGGCGCTTGTCTTCAATCATTTGTAAATGCGTGTGATGCAAGTCACTGGTGCCCACAGGTTTGATAGTGTGCATGTGTGGAGGAGGGAGGTGGGGTAGCTTGGGATGTTTTGATCCCAGGCAAAGCAGAGCGAATGGTAACCTGTGCGGGGGTGTATGATTGACCTCTAACCTTGCCAGCATCTCAGCGAAGCGGTTTGGCATCCTACAGCCTACACCACCCCCAATTTCATTCAGCGTGGATATGAATGCCTTTTTCTACAAAACTGGAGGTTTCTCTGATATCTTCTCTGATCATTCTTGTGTAAATTTAAAGCGCATGAATAGAGAGGTGATCCAAACCCCTAAAAAAAAATGAAAACTGCATAGCCTCTTGTGCCGCTAAACCGTGCGCTACCGAGAGGAAAACACTTTAAAATATATGTGGGTGCATTTATTATTTCACTCCAACAAGTACTCCTGCACTCATCAGTCAGTAATTGTTAAGAATTGTGCGCAAGACCGGTTATGGATTTTGTGGGAGAGTCTGTGATTCTGTTAAAAGGATTTCTCTTGGACCAGAAAGCGTTAAACACCATGCCCTTTAGCAGTATTGTTTGGTATATGAGCATTGATCAAATATCAAAGCGTTCATTCACGAGATCACAGATTCAGTGTTGTTAATAAGGACGTCACAATAAAAAATAAAAAAAAGACAAGGATTCTTGTATATAGTAAACGTACAGATTAGCATGTGCGAGTGTGTACCAATGGCTTTATATTGCAAAGTTCAGGGCTGTTTAGCAGTTTAAATTGTTATTGGTTTCTCAGACCACTATTAATAAAACTGCAAAACATTTATTACGGTATTGATGTATATAAAGCACCTGCTTGGATCACAAGTGTCAAGTTGAATTTTGAAAAGGGGTTGTAAGCCAACACTACAATTGAGGGTGCTTGTTTCTAACAACAATTATTCAGCATTGTTCAGCTCTTCTCTTGCTCGTTCTATCGAGTGGCACTATGTATTTATTCCTTTTAGTGGATGATTTAAAAACACAGATTTTTGTAAATTGTTGTGTTTGTATGTGTTTATCCAAATCCTAACGGATTTATTTATAACCATAAATAATGATGCTTTTTTTTTCTGGTTTAAAGCCCAGGTTGCACTTGAAGGCATGGTGGTACAACGTGCTGAATGCAGACCTGCTGTCAGTGAGAGCTACATGAAGTTAAAAAAGTAAAGATATGCACTGGTCTAAAGAAAACCACTATTCAGCATTCCAAGCTGCGATGTTAAAATTGTTAGTAACTTGTGCATATTGTTTGCAGACTACAAATTCAGGAATCGAAGAAGCCACTCCGGCTGTCTCAGCAGCTGGAGAAAGCAATTACCACCAATTACAAACCTGTGTCTAATCACACCAATAATGTAACTGCGCTTCTGTATTCTTGTCTTTTTGTTTTGGTCCATGTATCGCATGGAGGCGCATAATCACTCGTTTTTTGCCTACAGATGGAATACGAGAAGAAAAAGAAAGAGGAAGGCAAGAGAGCCAGGGCGGACAAGCAGATAGTTTTGGATATGCTCTTCTCTGCTTTCGAGAAACACCAGTATTACAACATTAAGGACTTGGTAGAGATCACTAAGCAACCTGTGGTGAGTCACAATGTTCTTGAAGCAGCCAACTGACTCACGTGGCCCAATAATTATGGTAAAAGATAATAATCTAAACCTGAAATGACAGGCTCTAGTGTCCAGTAATGGTCATTAGAAATTTAACATTCTGTCATGTGAAATACACCTGATGCAAGCTAAATGTAATGCAATAAAACAAAGCTGTATTTGGGAGTTGTCCCTCCAGGACATGAATTTGAAAATGTGTTGAGGGATTAAATCCATGAGATCCTAGACGTTTTTATTTAAAGGTTAAAGAAAGCATGTGTATATAATGTATTTAATCAATGATGAAGCCGTGTACGTGCATATTCTGTATCTATAGATTCACACCCCACAGGTTTGTACCTCCTGAGTATTTGCAAAACAACACATCTCTGTTCAATGGATGTGAGCCAAGGGATGGTGTAGGGAGCTTAAAAATGTGTTTTAAAATATCTTTGGGTTGTGTAATGCAGGGCAGTGATTTAACCGATTTCTTAATGTGACCTCCGGATAAGACGCTCGTTTTGATTTTATGCGTGAATCCAGTTTGCCCTTCAGGTGCTGGTTTAGTGTGCTTTGCTTTTGATCGTTTTGTTTGCAGCGGTCACATTTAAAGCTCGCTATCCTGTGAAAGCCATGTAAAGGATGATACCTAAAGATTTAGCAGAATAATCAAATACATTCGTTCACTGTCTAGCGTTTATCTTGTTCAGGGTCGTGGGGGCGCTGGAGTCTATCCCAGATAACTTAGTGTGTGAGTTAGGGCGGTGTACATCCTGTACAATCAGCAGTTAATCACAGCGCTAACACTTAGCGACAGACAACCATTCACACACACATTCACTCCTATGTAAAATTTAGAGTAGCCGTGAATTGGCCAATCACGTCTTTGGAGGTGGGACGAAACGGGATTATGCGGGGAAAACCCACGCAAGCATGGGGAGAACATGCAAACTCCACACTAAGACCCTGGGTGGGACTCAAACCCATGCTGTTCTTGCTGTCAGGCAGGAGTGCTAACCATTCTGCTAAAGTGCCCCTCATAATTAAATAAACTCAATCATTAATCTTCAGTAACTGCTTTATTCTGGTCAGGGCCGAGGTAAATTTGGAGCCTGTTAGGATTTAGTACACCGTCCAGGGGGTACTCCCATCACAAGGCTGATAAATGCATTTTATAATACTGAAGCGCTAAATGAAATAAAATCAGAATTCACGACATTCACACATCAAGTTGTATTTGTGTTTAATATGACTTGTTTTTTAAGACGCACTGAGATGGTAACACCTGGAACTGGAATTCTAATGCGATGCACGATGATTTTAGAACAGCATTTCTCCACAGGTGGGCTTTGTGCGACGCGTGACTCTGATTGCATTATCATTGTTAAGGGTTCTTGCCATGCACAAGTATAACTACCACATAAATACTGTCTTGGTTTCTCTCTACTTGAGATATAAATGTCACGAAGTTAGATGACTCATCAATACTTTTGAATTATGACTCTAATCGGGAGCAGGGAAAGTTTCAAAAGCTATGTAATTGAAGCCAACCCCCTCCAGTGGACACTATTTCTAATTACAGCATTTGCTCTAAATATAATGATTATATGATTTATAATGACTACTTTAAGTATACCCTGACCGTTGTTCTATTAGCTACATTAGCTTTGCTTGATTTTTAGGACAACGAATACAGTATGATTGTTTAGATGGTTTAAAAAATGCTAATCTCATCATTAGGCATAATAACTGAATGTTTAAATATTGGTTTTAGGTTGTAGGTAGATTAGCATCTACCTGTAGCATCTGTTCTCACGGTTATTTTAGATTCTTTAACAAACCAGGAATTTAACCCAACCTGACCAGATTAAAGCATTTTCCAAGCATAAAGAAATAAATGCAGCAAGCAACCAACTTGGTGCAAAACACTTGCTTGTGCCTTGTGTGAAATAATGACATTTATGGAGAATTGGGGTAAAATTATGATAGTTTTGCATCTATAAAACATCTGATCACATGAGATTGCATGCATGATTGTAGATGTCTGTTGCTGCTGTTTGAGTAGCATGTTGCTGCTCTGATGTTTTTCTTTACAATCCTTAAACAGCCCCCACATCTCATTCACAGGTTCACATCTCATTTTAATGATCATGTTAAAACTTGTTGCTAGGTGACAGAATGACATCACTTTAAGCACCAGCTATTATCAGTTCCTAAGGGCTTGAATGAACAATTGTTACCAGCTGCAACCCAGCTGTTTTGACATTAGCCACTTTATTGTGGTGGTGCAGGGGGAGCTTTATACATATCGAAGAGGCTTTTTGAGGGTTCTTTTACCAGCTGCTTGATTGTAGCACTGCCTTTATATAGACACACATGACTCTTGATCTATAACCTGTTTGAACTTTCTTAGATTTACCTTAAAGAAATTCTGCGTGAAATTGGTGTTTACAATCCCAGAGGGCCTCACAAAAGCACTTGGGCGCTGAAACCAGAATATCGCCACTACCAGGACGAGGAACATGAAGAAGAAAAGATGGATTGATATTTACCATGATATGGGTGCACTTGCATTTATAAGACCTCAGTTTGTTTTATTTATTTTTGCCAATTAAATTTGTCTGGACAATGTTTTGTTTGAAACTGTTTTTTGTATGAAATCTGTTTTTCTGAATATAAATTGAAATAAATGTGCATTTATTAAACACTCTTTAGTGCACTGCTCTTTAAAAAAAAAACAAGAACGGTTACTGAACACGTGCATGACAATACAAGGACTAAATTAGGACTAAGATATCGGACATTTTATTATTCATTGCAGATTCTGGTATGAACAAAGTTCAGGCCACAATTTACAGTATTTTATTATTTAATGTGTTGTATTTGTACCTTTCAAAAACAACGTTCCTGTTTTTTCCCCCCCAACAAATAAGCTCTGACTCAGTGGCGCATTCAATGAATTACACACCAGGTTACCCCAGGTTTTTAATTTGGGTTCCAATGTAGTTCTAAAGCTTTTTATGAACCTTTTTTTGTGTTGATAAGGAATAATTAACTATCTTGGTACTGGCAACCATAATTTGGCCTGAATTATTCCAGTACTGATTGTAAAAATTAACAGCATCATAAATTCCATCAATACAAGCATCAACAAACCCCCACATAAAGTACCTGGTGTTTACTAGTTTATTATATGATTTGTTTAACACCCAATATAAAAAAGTGCACAACCAGACACGTTTTAGTTTCATGACACATGGATCATGTTTTAGCCCAATGCTGTGGTCATTCTCTTTTTTATAAATACTTTTTTTCAAACGACTATATATATATATATTTTTTTTTTAGGTTTCTTTGCTTTCTTTGCTCTCCTTCACCATCCTCCTCTGCATGTGGGTGTCTGTATGGTCAAAGGTCCACTTCCTGGCAAGTTCCCCACTGTTTCATATACATTATAGTCATGGTCAGAACTCAGTATTGTAAGTTCATTGGTGTTCTTTTTTATGGTAATAAACCATATTTATATCCCACATAAAGACGGAAATACAGCAGTTTCTAGGAACTGAGAGCAAACGTACAGTGTATTCCCAACTGCAACATTTTGTAAGATTTCCATTCAAATTGTCCGTTACAGCATGAAACTTTTAGTAGATGCTATTCTTGGAAAAAAAAGTAGTGACTATTAGAGACTAGTAAACTATTTGGTGAACTGGTCATGTTGGAGAATTTATCTGCATACATTTTTGCAATCAGAAGATCGATATTCAGCTTGTAGATATATACTGTAGCTTGGAAATGTCATAGAGGTGATAATCCCCCAAAAAAGTGAAACACGTAAAGAAATGCCAGTGAACTTTTTCAGTTAGGATTTTTGTTACTACAATGTAAAAGTAGAAAAGTCCTCTTTTTTTCAGTTTTTTCCAATTTTTTCGGACGAGTTCGTTCATCTCGGCCCTCTGTTAAAACAATACACAGTTAACGATCAGTGATGATGAGTTTATCAGTAATTAGAGAATTAGTAATTAGAGAGCTGCTCTCAGTCCAAACTTCTGCGGAGCGCCGTGGAGGACAAAGAGACGACGTGAACACCGGTGAGGAAAGCTCTACTCCTCAGATCCTGATGGCGACCGCACCAACAGTAAAGCTTCACAACGGTGTGTGTGTTTGGGTTTAAAAAGGAAACGCGGTCAGGATTAAGCCGAACGCCACTGCTCTATAAACTTATGTAACCCACACAGTTATGTGACAGCGTTACGAGCACACACTGCTGAGAAGCGCTGAAAATAATTCAACGAACTACAAAAGTCATAAATGTAAATAAGTTTGTGGCGAAACGTCTGAAATAAAGATAGAACTGAAACTAACGTGCATAAAGATAGTAAGTGTTTACAATAAACTGCTGTGTAAAGCGTTTAAACACGTAAATACTACTGCGGTGTTCGTACAATAATAGATCGACGGCTTCTTTGTCATCTACCGACTCAGAGCTCAAAACACGTCTCCAGTTCACTTCAGTTCGCGGTTACAGGCGAAACGAGAGTGCGTGTGTGTGTGTGTAGAAACGCCGTCATCACCCGTGAGGAACTTCGATGACGTGGTCAGTGAGCTGCGTGAACGTGAACGGCATCGGCTGCCTCTTCACAACGGTGAAGGGTCCATCCACCGGCACCTGTGACATCACAACACACGGTTACACACTCCTCTACCTCAGCATACAGCATAAACACTCAGAACCGGGCACAACCTCTTACTCTGTTCTGATCCATTACGTCTATGATGGCCACCGGTTTTCTTCATGGGGACCGAAGGTTACGTAGCCGACACGGCAGATCTTCACCAAGGCCTTGAACATCTGGAAGAACAGAAAAGAAGAGGTTAAACACCACAGCGCAGATCATATGACCATCAGAAATACAGAAAGAATAAGAAAAACAGTAGAACATTAACATAAAATTAACTCTGTCTACAAAGAAATCACACTGTTAGTAAAATAACAGTAAATAAAATAACATGCGTACTAGTACCATCGATTAATCAATTCATTGGCTACTAATTTGGTCAGTTAGCGGTTTAGCCTGTTTTATAAAAGTTTTAAAAACGCCTCTAAATACGTCAAACATTTCTACACAGATGAGCACAAATAGCATTACAAGCATATACTCTCTCTAAATAAGTGACATGTGAGTGAAAACGCATAAAAATAAACACTTTTTAATTCAAATTTGTGTTTTGTATCCGGCCAGAGACTCGCCATGATGTCGGTAGCTTCTGGTCCAGTCTGGGGGCTAAAAAGAATAAAAATAAAGAAAAAGAAAATAAAGGGCCCAATACTCTACGTCGCCTCCTGGTGGACAAAAAGAGACTTGCTCTCTACAATTATTAAACCCAGAACAGTAAAATATACTGAAAGACTTGCTGTAAATAATAATAATAAAAGAATAAAAATTATTAATATAGCTGCAAGCAGAAATGATCAGGGTCAAGCCCAATTTGTATTCTTTGTAGTAATTAAAGTTTTAGATAAAACACTTCTAGAAACTAATATTCTCTATTCTTTATATTGAGAGACATCAGTAAATGTGTTTGGTTACACGACAAGTATATCTTTAAACAAAGTATGTATGTATTTTTATAAATAAACAATTGTAAGACGCCGGGGAAATATGCAAAATTATACGTTAACATGATTTCACAACAGATCGTCACTTATATAAGCCAACCCTTAGATCAGGGCGCCTTCTTGTGGAAAAACAGTGGGTTGTTATGATCAACAAAAAGAATTTTAAACGTCATAAATCATACGATGAATGAATCAAATGAATCAAAATTAATGTTTCAAGTTTAGAGGCTGCTAAAGGATATTTAATTCTAAAAGATTCAATGGAAAACATTATTAAAATCCCTTTTTTTTAAGAATTCCCCTGCTGGGTTTCTTACCGATAAAATTAGCTTTATTTAATCTAGCGTTAGGCTGCTGGACAAGCCGATGTAACTGGTGTGAAATAGTCATTGTTTTGTTTTAATTATTTTGTGAATTGTTTTGTGTGTTTTACACTAATGTTTATTTTTTTTGTTGTATAATTGTTTATTGTACTTCGC
>JAOUQX010000040.1:8207430-8217731 GCA_028566295.1 Liobagrus marginatus
CTCTCTCTCCTGTCTGTCGCACCCCCCCTCTCTCTCTCCTGTCTGTCGCCCCCCCCTTTCTCTCTCATCTGTCTGTCCCTCTCGCTCTCTTCTCCCTACTATCATTCTCTCTGTCACACACACGTTTAAAAAAAATACACGTTTTGTGTAGATAGATTGTTTTTATAATGATGTCTACTGTTATTTATGACCTTCATTTTCATGTTACGGTGTTTAATTGGAGTATGCATATTTTAATGCATTTTCTCGACACATAAGACTTTAGCAGCGTTTAGAAAACGTAATTTTAATCTCCAAGGTAGCCTTTTGGTCAAAACCCTTTGCATTTTAAAGCAATTTTGATTGATTTATATATATATAACCCCACTTTTAATTAAACAGTATTTCACTTGAGACCATTACGGTGACTAACAAGATTAGTCAAATATGTGTTATTTCATTTATAATTAAGCAACAGCAGAATTCTAATGATCCTTTTGGTAACTTTATAAGTCTTTAGCGGCTACTATGTGGTAACGTTTGGGATTTGAATATTAGCTGGTGTTGGTCCTGTGATTAGCCTGGGATCCTAGTGTTATGGCTTATTTTGTTCCCCACCTCAACGATGTTAAATGCCAGACTATGCTGAGTACTGAACAGCACTGTATACACTTCTATTATCTGATGCACGGAATGAAAAGTTTGACATGACCTATGACATCTTATGGTTCTCATTGTCGTTTATGCACTACGCATGTCTGTCGTCATCATGCTCTGTACAGATCCTCTTGTCTAAAGGCTTGGGTCGCCTTCCACCACTGGGGTTTGCTATTCCTCATTCTGTTTTAATTCCTCAATGGTTGAGTCATTTAGGCCCATTAGGGTAGGCTAGGGCCACAGTGCCTTTTTTGGGAATGTCATGTGAGAAAGCCGGTGCTGTTTTTGCCTCAAAATAAAGTCAGAGCTGTCTGGAAGTTGTGGAATGTGGAGCAGGCTCAGGGCCAGCGCTGTGTTTGGACAGAACTGGGCCGATTAGCAAAGTTCTCAGGGCCACACTAGCAGACAGGAGGGCAGGTACTGCTGGGTTTTTCTATCTCTCCTCCCAGAAGCTTACTCCACTCCCGGCACATCTGCTTCCTTCTTTAGAACACTCCTACTACTAGTCTCTACTCCTCCGTAGAAACCAGTCATTTCTGATATGCAATAAAATCTTTCGGGGGTTTATGTGTTAGAATGTGTGTGTAGGAGTAAAAAAAATGATGGTTTATCTAAACAGAGTTCGCAGATGTGTCACAGATGGGCGTCGCGCTTCATTGAACAGATTCATATTAAGCCATTTTTGAGTATCGGGAGTTTTGTGTTCATTGCTACTTGATGTTGCAGACTTGTGCTTTTCATATCCTTCGGCAAAAAGTCTGAATTGATCGTTTCTTTATTATCGGGCAGTAAAGCTGCTCTCCTAGTGTCCAATTCTTGCTTGATCATAGCTGTATAACTGCTACGATCTCTGTATTTATTGGCGTACAAGCCTTTCTGCAAATAAAAAGTCATCCTTGCAGAACCAGGCACGTTCTTTTGTAAGGCAGTGCCCATATGGGCAACCATGCTTAATTCTTTTTGTTTAGGTTCTATCCACAGCCATTGGTCGTAAATTTGCAATGTGTTGCACAAATCCCCCTAAGGATAACCCTAAACTTTAACCGAGTTTTCATGGTCGTTGGTAATGGTCAAACCCACTGAGAAGCAGATTAGAGCTGAAGGAGTGATTGAAACGCATTCATTCTCGATTTAGAAGAAAAGCATCCAGGGTGTGCGCTACAAAGTTTAGTAAACAGCATGAAACAGGGTCAATAATCGACGCGCATACCTTGCATCCCGTCAAACCACTTTCAATCGATTGCATTGCTTTGATTGTCGTTTAGTTAAGGTTTGAAGAAATGTCCGGTTTGCGTTTAAAGAAATGGGAGTATTTCTATTTATTTGACACGTTGCAGAAACGGCTTTTTGGCACAAAGTTAAGGCTGGATTGTGCAGTGCCTTTGATGTCATTCTTTATTCCATCAATTCCCCATATGCGAATGCGTGTGAGGAAGGCATAGATGAAGTAAATATGTTCACATTCATGTTACAGCTGCACAAACTAAAAGATCAAACACCGGATTTAATAGCAAGCTGGCATTAGGATGGTAGTACAACAGCTGGGTGTGTGTGTGTGTGTGTGTGTGTGTGTGTGTTTGCCAGACCGGATGAGTGCATGTGAATATAGAATGGTACATTTTATATCAAATTGTGAGATTTGAGGCGTATCATGTTTTTTTTTTTTTTTTTGCTTTGTAAAGTATGCAGGTTTGAGATAGACAGAGAAAGCAAGACTGAAGAATGAAAAAGAAAGTGCACATGTTGGTATCATACTGTATATGCGCACTGGCCTGGCCCACATTGGGCTGTAGTACAGCATGGCATTTGCGTGACGATGGGAGGAGCTCTTGACTCTGACTGACTATGGGGGCAAGGGATGATGTTTTTTTTCTCTTAATAAAATCCCTTGTTTTTCATTCAGTACTGAAAGGACAGGAAGCCGCCTCAATTCCAGCCTCATTACCCTGACCTCTCGGATCGCGCTCGGCTCGCCATAATGATGGCTCTGTTGGCTGCAGCGTGTCTCAATGTGTCTCAACACCACTTATTGTACCCCAAATCTCTCAGCACTTTTACTGCTGTTTAATTCATGATCCCAATCTAAAAGCACACGGGACACTAAATGTGATGGAAAATGATCATAAGCTGTATTGAGTCCAGGCTGTCTAAACAGACAGACATCTTTACCGCAAGGATGCTCTTTACCATACCACTTCCTTTTAATGATAGTAGACTGTTATATGTTGTAGTATACACTAGCATACACTATATGAATAAAAGGTTTTGGAACCCTGATCTACCCCACCACATAAATCTTCTTTAAGATTTAATCCACCTTTCTTGTTACAATAACCTTCATTCAAAGTGGTGTGGCTTAAGGAGGTATGGGGTGTAGTCAGCAGTCCAAGTTTATTCCCAAAGATGTTCAATGAAGTTGAAGTCTAGTCTCTGCGCTGTAAGCTTGGAGTGCTTTCGCACAAACCAACCAACCACGGTGAAACCATGTTTTTGTTCGCAGTTTGTGCTTTGTTCACAGGGGTATTGTTAGTGACGGTGTGATGGTAAGGTGTCCTAAGCATTTGGAAATATAGCATAGTGTTCTGGAACCAGAGGCTTAAGTACTGTTCGAGCTCTGAAGTAAGCCTCAGGTGCGATTTTATTGTATGTTTTTTTTAATATGTATTAAGTAGTTTGATGTGATGATTTGCAATATTAATTGTGTCGGGCTAGAAATTGTATATACAGTTGAGCAATGAGCAGTGCGTCATCAGCTCTTGGTTCATTTTACATTTACGCCATTTAGCAAATGCCCTTAACAGGGCGACTTACACTTCTCTTATTTATCCAACTGAGCAGTTGAGGGTTAAAGGTTTTGCTCAGGGGCTGAGCAACTGTGAACCAGTGCAGACAAACCATCAACATGCAATCCCATCGTAATAATGGAATAATGATCCATCCATTATCTAGCGTTTATCCTGTTCCGGGTCGTTGGGGGCGCTGGAGTCTATCCCAGATAACTTAGTGTGTGAGTTAGGGCGGGGTACACACTGTACAATCAGCAGTTAATCACAGGACTAACACTTGGAGACAGACAACCATTCACACACAGACGATTCACCTATGCCCAATCGTAGGTGTTTGGAGGAAACCGGAGTACCCGGGGAAAACCTGAGCAAGCACGGGGAGAACAATGCAAACTCAACACAGAAACACCCTGGACAGGAATCGAACTCCTGCTCCCATAAATCTTTCTGCGAGGCAGGACTGCTAACCACTCTGCCACCGTGTCGCCCGTTCTGACCGTTTTTTGTATAAAAAAAAAAAAAAAACATATAAAATGACTGTATATGTTAAACAGAATTATGTGAACTGTAGGAGTTTTTTTTTTCTCTCTCTTTTGCTTTCTATAGTGTTAGGAAATTTCAGTAGAATAATATAATATTTTTCAGTGTTCTGGCTCTGGACAGTAATAACTAAAAGACATAAGATGGAAACTCAATTATTGTATCCTCTTTGCCGAGGCATAAGAGCTCCTCTTCAAAATAAAATATGTTTTCCTACATTTTAAAAGCAAAATACGATGTTCCTCTACCTGCTGAGGGCTATGTGTTCTATTGTCGCTTCGGAATAGCCTGTTCTACTTTTGTATATTTCTCATTTACTTTCTCCTGTACGCCATCTGAGGTTTGCAAACAAACACAGAGAAAGGTTAATGAATCAGAAGCTTACTTAAAAAACACTTTAAACCCTATTGTATTTGTGAGTCTTTTACTATTTTACATTGATAATATGCATTCCGTAGACAATTGTTGTTTAATGATCCTTTATAATAGATGGAATAGCTTGATAGAAAGACAATAACAAGAAACCAAAACAAATGAGAAGTAAAAGACTGATTATTAAAAAAATAAAATGAAAAAATGTAATTTGATCATTCTAAGGATTTCAAATGATAGAAGGTTATTTGACAGATGCCTGCTTAAATAAAACATTCTGCAAGGGTCCTTTGGCAGTGGCGGCTAACCACAATGTGAAACCACACAAAAAGAATGGCAAGACAGAAAGAAGAAGGAATTTTTGATAAGCCTAGAACACAGAAGAAGGCACGAGGCAGAATGCCAGCTATGCCGAGCATTCACAACAATGTATAGTGTCACTGGCAGGCCGGAACAATAGCACCGTTCTCTCAGTTGTCAAAGCCGCCATTGTGGCATCAGGCGAACAGAACCAACCCGCCACAGCCCATTATCACTTGTACATTCCACTCATGCTGCCCCCTGAAGCAAAATTCAGCACGCTTTCCTCCATTCAAGCACCATCCCTTTTCCACTCCCCTCTTTCTGGTGCCTGTTCGGCGCTCCTACCCCCAGCTGGTGCAGAGAAACTAGGCAGAAGATGCCAGAAAGAGTGTGGTATGTCACATGCAGTGATTGGCACTCAGCACCTGATGAGGACTCCGAGCTCTTACAGTGATGAGACACTTGACGTGTCCTGAAGGAATGACACCTCCCGGGGCTCGGTGTCAGTCAAGCATGGGAATAACCAGTCGACATGAGAACACCACCCAAAAAGCCGCACCGCAGCAAAGATTGTAATCTCTTTGAGGAAAAAGTGGGATAACAAGGGCTTTATCTCACTTATCCTGCTTCTGCCACAAAGTAGCACCGTGTAGCGCCAGCTGAGATCAGCTCCTTAATAGGATAAGATGGCCATAGCACCTAAGGGGAAGTGATACAAATTGGCAGCTAATTCGATTGTCCTACCGCTGCCCAATCATTGTTCTGCCATCCATTTACAGTTTTCGACAGCGGCAGGCTTGTTCTGTCTGACGCTCAGCAGGATTGCTTGTTTAGGACTCAGTCTGCCTGTGGATAGGCTCACACGGGCTGGACTACACCTGCTGGGCCTGGGCAGGGTCTAGATCAGCTCTCCAGCTGGGCATGTCTCAGGCTGAGCGAAAGAAGCCTTGGCCCTGCTCCTTTACACACTATCTGTACCTACCCAGCTTCCTCGGAACTGATTGACAGGTGTTTCAGGGGGCTGCTATCAGAGAGACATTTCACATATGTGAAGTGCCTCCCCTTGTCCTGTCTTCCCTCCTCTGCTAATCAGTGTGATGCATGATGTCTGTCAGGAATATGAAAGTGTGGTCCTGGCAGTTTTTTGTTTTTTTTTTCCTTCAATTTGTTATAATGTAGTAAGGCTAAACTTAGATCTACATTACCTAATATGGTTGTAGAATTTAAATGCATGCGAGATATGATTAATTTAGTTAGTATTTGAAACTATGCAGGTGGCAGCCTCAGGCTAGTGTTAGTTACAATAGTAGTCCAGACCCAGGACCACTTTTCTAAAGCTCCAATCTAGATGGTCATGGTTCAGTACACCAGGGATAGCCTCAAATACCATGTCCAGTTGGGGCAGGTAGGGGTTAAATCTCTAGTGTGCACTAGAATGTGGAGCAGGTGGCAGCATTTGAATTCCATTCTGTATTTGTGCAAATCAAAGTACTATTGTTATTGGTTTATGGACAGGTCATTTCTCAGGGACTCATTTGGTGGATGTCTTTTGTTTTATAGACTAAAATGAATGCTAAATATTAAATAAGATGAATATAAGATCAGTAAATTACTTCATGAATTTTAAGATAGTCACAAAGGTTTTTGACATACTAGTTAGGGTGAATGCGTTTTTTAACTTTTTTATTACGAAATGAAGCCATTACATTTTCATCATGGCAATACAGTGCACAAGTTTTAGTTATCAGATGGAAATAAACACGGTGTACTGAAATATATAGGGCAGGTCTCGTTGATTAGTGTAATTGGGAATGTGACAAGATTTTGATGGATCGCTTCCTGTATAAAGACCCGGGTCTGTTCTAACTCAATTAGATGACAATGACCACGTTTGAAGAAAAAGGACTTTCAGTAGTGCTATTGTGCAAAACCCTTTTTGCTGTTTGTGTGTTTAGGCTGATACACAACAACAGGGGTTTGTATATAAAAAAAAACAAAAAACAGCAGATTAACGGCAAGGAAAGAAACATGCTTTAGATCAGGGGTCACCAACATGGTGCCCGGGAGCACCGGGTCGCCCGCAAGGACCACATCAGTAGCCCACGGGCCCGTTTTAAAAAAACATAGCACCACCTACCAGTGAGCTGCATCTATGTTATTCGTTGCTATTCTTTTTTAAATCAGGTGTGCATTAATATAATTACTTATAAAGATTTATATAAATAAAGTGTTGCATATTACTATTTATCTGTTTCCTACCTTGTTTAATCATTGCTGATAATTATTGTGAGAAATCATTAACATGATCAGTGTCTTCACATATATGAATAATATTAATTATAAATAATAACATCATTAAAGGTAAATTGAGCAAATGTGTTATTTCAGAAGTGAATAGCAAACTGGTAGCTCTTCGCATTCATCGCTACCCAAGAAGTAGCTCAGTTTCTAAAAGGTTGGAGACCCCTGCTTTAGAGAATTCAAGTAGTAGAGTCCGAAGATGCGTAGAAATACACAGGACTGTTAGGGGTGTGACATCTCTGCTTAAAACACAGATAGAAAAGTCCTACTAGTTGTCATTTCAAGTCCTCTTTAAAAGATCAAAGCTAAAGTTCGGGAAGATAATATAGAATGCATAAATGCTGTCAAATGATCAATCATTATTTCCACCTGGACTGAGGGAAACCTTCACTTTTTGATTGATAACATGGTCAAATATTGGTAGTGTTGACTATAATTGGTGTAAAGCAGCTTAACAACAGGTGTAGCAACTTGAAGGATAAATAATTTAATAGATGTCTGAAGAGATTGTAAATCGCATTAGGGCCAGTTATCTCACAGAGCGTGCCCTAAGGCGGTCATAACACTGCAAGGCCTTTAACCTGCAGCAGTAATATGCTTTACAGTATTGTTCAGCGGGGGAATTCGGCGCAGTAATGAATGATCCATGTGCATGTTTTGGCAGAGCTGTGCTGTGCTGCGTTGTGTTTGGAGTGTACTCAGTTTGGCTGCGCTGGGAAGGTGTGAAGTTGAGGCATGAGTGAAGAGACCGAATCAGGTGTGCAACATTCCTCTGGCTGCGGCACGCCTCAAATGTGCTCAGCCACAGCCCCAATACAAATACCTTTCTAGCACGAACAGCTTTCAAGGATGCACCCGCAGTAAGCACTCTATATTCCAACAACGGACCGCTGTAAAATCCCGGCTGGGATTAAATATGTCAGTGGGCTATTGAGTGCAGAAATAACATTGAATTCATACAAGGCCAACATTAAAAGCAAATTTTATGTCCTTCTTCACCACCGGACTAATTGACGGTTTTAGGTGGACTTCAAATACAGCCACAGATGTTGACTTTGCTGTGGCGTAAAACAAACGTCCGTGTCGTTGACGGCCCGGCACACACAGAACACACTCATTTCATTGTGAGCTCAGGAAGCCTGTGGCAGTGCTGGGATTGAAATGTGCAACATGCCAAACAGATGTACGGTCTCGCACCGAGGCCCACACGGATCGCTGCCAAGCTCCTGAGCCACACAAACAGGTGGAGGATACCCACTAATCTCTTATTAAAATGGAGAAGTATTCTAGCTATGCTTACACAGAGATGTGCTACTCTATCTAGCCTTTGGCTTAGCGTTGCCTCTCATTACCTTACAGTCATGTAACAGTTACTGAATCTATGAAGCTTTTTTTCCTTTTTAGGGAAAAAAAAGACCAAACGAATGTCAAATTTATGCCTTTTCATTAGGAACGGACACTTCCATATAACCGTGCAAATGTTTCTTATTAGCGATCATACTCAAACACATAATATTCTTTAGTGCAGACAATGAGAGATAATAAATAATGCTGCTAATGTCCTGTATTAAGCGATATGGAGTAAGTCATGACTATCTGAGAGCATTAAGTTGAATTTAACATATACACTAAAATAAGAACAAGGGCTTGTCAGTGCTACTGGTCTATGTGAGAGGAATGCCTGCTTGCTCCCACCTGCTCCTGCTGTAGTCAATCTATTAACAGGCCAGACTTTGTTTAAACACGACTAGTGGAAGTTGAAGTGCGGGCCTTCTAATGAATCTCTTCCTCTCATCAGTTGACCACGGGGCCCAGCGATTAGCACCACTAATGAAAATATTTGGCATGCTCAAACTAAATCCAGACCTCTCTCTCTCTCTCTCTCTTCCTCTCAGAAGACAGGAGTAGGAAGAGGCCATGCAAATAAAAGGGGTTTTCATATTTTCTATTATATTATATTCATACAATATTATTAACTAGAATGTTTTAAAAATTATTATTATGATTTGAAAAATGTAATAAAAATTGAATATATTAAATTATGTATTATGTAATGTATATTTGACATGCAAGTTATATTACAAAAAAAAAGTAATGAATAGTAAGGGTCAGAACAAATATTGGACTTTTTTCTTGAAGTTAGTATTGTTTTTTTTATATGAATAAAACGTTTCAATAGATTCGACCGACACTAAATCCTTAGGACAATGCCATGAGCACTAAGTTCAGTTAGTTTTCATGTTTGATGTTTATATTTAGACTGCATAATCACTTGTAACTACACAATCTGCTGTCCAATACTTGACGATGGGTTTCTTATTGAGTCCGGTTCCTCTCAAGTTTTCTTCCTAGCTTAACATGACGGAGGTTTTTCCTTGCCGCAGTCGCCCCAGACTTGCTCATTGGGATAAATTTCAGAATTTGATTTATTCTTCTCATTCTTTATCTTCTGTAAAGCTGCTTCGGGACAACGTCTATTGTTAAAAGCGCTTTATAAATAAATGGAATTGAACGTGGGGTCACAAAGTTTGGATCTAAGGTCCCAGCTGTGCATTTATATCAGCCAAAAGCATTACCAGCCTTTTACTATTCAAATTTAGAAACATATTAGCAACATTTATCAGAAAATTATGAAAGACACACTGCCACATACTACACGTATAAGATTCTTTTAAGAAGCATTTTATCTAGTGATCTCCATCCATTTACAGATATGAACTGCACTTGGCAACCATAATCCTTCCATTATAAATATTTAATAATTTCATTAGGCTTTTATTGTTGAACATAAAAGAAGGGAAGCTAAAGTGTCAATCAAGTGAGAGAGACACACTTTCATTACTCAGTGGGTGGGCGAGGGCTCTCTCTGCAGGTGGACTGGGTATTCCTAATTCCTAAGATTATAAACACTTAGCAGTGTGGAGCTAAACATGTATTTTAAGTCACATTTCACTTTAATTAATCATTGATCAATTGCCATCTTTTCTATCAATCATCTATTTCCCTTACTTAAAACAGTGCTGTTTATAGCCAAAATAATAGCTAATAGCAAAAATATTTTTGTTCCTATATTTGATATATTAGAAACAAATGATGTTGCCAGTGAGTGCAAAATTATTGGCACACTGCTGTGATTTCTACCATAAAAATATAAACAGTAGAAAGATAGAAAAGCATGTACTGATTGCCCAACGAGTATCAAAGACATGTGACAGCCCCAGTCATATGACTTGTGTAGTTCAACACAACTTACAAGAGGGTTAACATGTATTGCCGGGGGGGCGGCGGCTCAGCGGTATAAGGCTCTGGGTCAGTGATCAGAGGGTCGGGGGTTCAAGCCCCGCACCAGGCAAGCTACCATCA
>JAOUQX010000040.1:8263334-8275336 GCA_028566295.1 Liobagrus marginatus
CTTCCCCCATCTTTTTCCATTTTCGAACATTTTTGAAAAAGCTCCAGGGAGCCACAAGGCAGCGCTAAAGAGCCGCACGCGGCTCTAGAGCCGCGGGTTGCCAACCCCCGACCTAGGCGAAGCACCGTACTACAACATATCAATGCACTTCATAGGTGGGAATTGGAGGGATAGTATTAAATGCAATAGGAAATAATTCATTTGTGAGTGCATCGCTTTTGTGGCTTTGTTGAATCTAATGTGATAAAACGGTGGCCAAACAGTTTTCAAATGACCTTTGTTTTAAAAAAAGAAGGGATCTTTGCTGATCTGTTGGCTGACGGAGTATCCGAACACAAAATGTTTTACAAATATTATCCGCTTTTTCTGTATTTGATCCCAGGCATGGATCCAAACAGCAAGCATTCAAGTAGCACAGATGGGCTTGATAGAAGTCCTGCAGGTATGATCCTTCTCTCTCTCACTCTATCCGTGCTGGCTCTACTAACCACAGCAATTAACTCCTTAGTCATCACGGCCATCATTGTCACACGCAAACTTCACCACCCTGCCAACTACCTCATTTGCTCTCTGGCTGTGACGGACCTGCTGGTGGCTATCCTGGTCATGCCCTTCAGCATTGTCTACATTGTGAAGGAGACGTGGGTCATGGGTGAGGTGATGTGCACCATCTGGCTCAGTGTTGACATTACCTGCTGCACATGCTCCATTTTGCACTTGGCGGCTATTGCTGTGGATCGCTATCGTGCCATCACAGATGCTGTGGAATACTCCAGGAAAAGGACATCTTTAAGGGCTGCGTTCACGATCAGTGTCGTGTGGCTCTTGTCCATACTCATTTCGCTACCACCAATGCTCTGGGGACACCACAAAGACGAAGACGGAGAACAGGAAAAAGAGTGCCTCATAAAGCATGAAAACATTGCTTTTACCCTCTACTCCACTGTTGGCGCCTTCTACATCCCACTTATTCTCATCCTCGTCCTTTACTACAAAATATATCAAGCAGCTAAAATGCTTTACCACAAAAGAAAGTCCACCCCCAAGAACAAGCTTGAGATAAACGGACACAAGATTCCTATGTGCTCTGACCGAGAACCGCAGAGCCATGACGTACTCACTTTACCAGAGAAGTCAATGTCAGAGCCGTCTACAGAGGGACGCATTTCTGCTTCGAGCCCAAATATTCAAAAAAAGCCTCACAGTGAGAGGTCATTAAAAAGGCAACGGATTTCAGGGGCACGTGAAAGAAAGGCGGCCACAACTCTGGGTCTCATTCTTGGCGCATTTGTCATCTGCTGGCTGCCATTCTTTATTCAGGAGGTGATTATTAACATCTGTATTAGCTGTATTCCGTCCAATGAAATAAGTATATTTCTGACCTGGCTAGGATACCTTAACTCCCTAATCAACCCACTTATTTATACGATCTTCAATGAAGACTTTAAGAAAGCATTTCATAAATTGATTAAGTGCCGGAATGAGCGCTGATATAGAAAGCGAAGTATCATTGCTTTAATAGTAATAAAAATCTCAAATTTTGGTTTCAAATGTTGAAATTATTAAGGAAAAGGAAAATTTGTGTAATGCAGGTGAATCTTTAAAATTGATGACCCTTTCATTTAAATTATTATTTTTTTCCATATGTTTGATTCATCTGCAGAAACACGCACTTCGCCCTAAAATCTTTGGCAACCTCGTGCTTTTTTAAATTAAGCTTTGACCTTAAATGATTTCGAACACACAAGAGAAACTGGAAGATGCAGCCCTGCGTGGAACAGTCGCCCAACCGTCACCCGAGATGTTCTGAGATTAGTCTGAAAGGTTTGAGAGACAGAGCTGTCCAGTGGTATGTTGTGCACACGCTGAGTCACACTTGCATTAATGTTTTCTCTAGATTATGTAAAGAAAGTGTAACAGTTTTTACTGCTAAGAGATTCTTTTTCAATGAAAATGTACATTTATTGTCCTATATCCATTTAAATAAATTCTATGACCAAGCATTTACCTTTTTATACCTGACCAGTCACATCCATACTGTATATGCACCTTCCCCAAAACTGCTACCACAAAGTTGACAGCACATTACAGTTTCTCTTCAGTGGACCTAAGAGGTCCAAATCTGTCCAATCACGATAACACACACACACAAAGGTACACAAAGCGAGGACTATGAAGACGTACTTTACCAAATGTGCTGTGGACGATGAGTGCCCTGTACAGAAAAAAACCCAAACCTCCTCACCAAACAACAATACTGGACTTTAATAATAATGCTTTTGTGACTGAATGAGCAAATCCTCTCAGCTACACACTACAACCTAGAGAAAAGCCTTTCAAGAGAAGTACTGGATATTAATAACGTAAAAGGGGATTAAATCAGAAATGGACTGCTCAAAAAGCAGATATTAGGACTTGGGTTAAGGTATCTACATCTACAGTGTATTTACATGATTAATACTTTATTAATTAACTTAAAATGATTTTATATGTTTAGAAATTATTTCAAAGCGACAAAAATGACAATTATGTATTTAGACACATATAAAAAATGACCAAAGTAAATTACCTGACATATTTTGTAGCTCATCATATATGTAAGTGCTGTATGCAAATAGGTCATGTGACAGGATTATAATAATTATAAAATTCTAAATAAAGTTAAGTATGCCAGTATGTTCTGGTGGAATTAATGTCATTTAAACCAAATAGTATGTAAAGGTTATTTAATGTTAATGTTAATGAAAGCTTAAATATATTTAAAGACATGGTGTATATACAGACAAGCTGTAGTATATAGAGATTATTAATCAACATGACACCACTCAGCTACTTCATGTAATAATTAATTGTTTCGTTTTTTATTTTAAATTTTTTTTGAATATGAATGGAAACCTGTGTAATAAATTATTGCTATAATAAGTTAATTAGGCAAACTATTTATTTTCAATTTCAAGCACGCTATATCAGTGCAGTGGCATGTGATGAGAAAAAATGACAGATTTCTCTTACACTGCTCAATGAAATATGCACAGCAGATTTATTTCATGTGTTTCGTCCACATTTATTCTTGCTAAACATAATGCGTTTGGTTAAAGGTAAACCCATGCAAAAACAGCGACTCCTGCTGTATATGATAGAAAGTGCAGGCGGTTTGCTCAAATTGATGCTCATTATTCAATTCATAGAAAAATAACAGGGACCTATGAACATTTGTAGAATTTTCTACATTCTTTATTAGTTTATACCTTTTAGAAAACAGGATTTATATGCTTTATTTTTAAATAGTGCATTATCATATTTTGTTTTCCATCAATGCATAATATTGCTCAAGAATATAACCCAGGTTCATGCAACAGATTGAATCCAATATTAGCTACTCAGCTTTGCACTGATTTAATTCCTGATCAGTATAATGAATTCATTCCCAGTTTATGAAATCCTTAAAATGCTGATTAAAATTCATTCATATTTTGCACATGTATGTATATATATATATAGATATAGATATATAGGACTATACGTCAGTCAAATGCAGAAAAATATTCCTGAACCGTGAGGCGAAACAGTTAAATAGATTTCATACACTTATAGAAATATTATTCTAAAAATGCAATCTTTCTGGACTACATGCAGTGAATTTCACAACCTTAACTCTCATCAGATTTTTTTTTTAACGTGGCAAGAAATTGACAAATCAATTCATATATATGATATGATATTATATAAGTTTGATATTGCCATTTTAAAAGTAAAACGAATTATGGACTTAGGTAAAGGTTATGCTCATTGTGAGCCAAGTGAAAATAATATAAAAGTAATATAAGATAATAAAAATAAATAATTGTACAAAATGCATGCATTTTATGCTTTTAGGTCCCCATGCTAAACAATCTCAATAGGGCATAAAGTCTTAGTGCTATTAGTTATCATAAATAATAGTGCAATAGTGGATCATACAAGCTAAATTAACAATAGGCAGGCGAAAAAAACCTTATATATTATACTTACTATCATTTTTAAATAAGTTCATGAGAAATAGTGAGTTAAGACTAACGAAAAGTTAAGAGCAATTACAGAGGTGTAAAATCCGGTATAGATATTAGGATAACTGCTGGTAGGTAAACGTGTTCTTTGGAGTGTACAGGAATTATTGTTAAGAATCTAGATGCATAGTTATTCCCTTAAAAGCAAGGCCAGCTCTTTCTGTGTTTTCATTTTTAACCTAGTGTTGGCAAAAAGCCTGTTTAGTAATATCAATATAGTAAAAATATTTGTGCTCTCATGCATTTGCTGAAGAAAATAGAAACCTATCAGTGTTAGGCAGGTCATTCCATAGTTACAGTTGTTTTGATCAGTGTGTGCCGTTTGTGGTCCAGTCATAAGGCATGTAGCTTACTTTAACATCCCCAGTAGATAGAAGAGTTTTCAGGCTTGTCTTCTTGCGAGATGCCCTCATGTGGTTTAAAACCCAGTTCAGCAACTACACAGGAAGACATAACTTATGTTATATAATAAGACCATGTACATTCTGCATGTAACTTGAAATGTTTAGCAATGCGTAAAGCACAAAAGAGAAGATAAAAATTTGAATT
Source organism: Liobagrus marginatus (assembly GCA_028566295.1). Taxonomy (NCBI): domain Eukaryota; kingdom Metazoa; phylum Chordata; class Actinopteri; order Siluriformes; family Amblycipitidae; genus Liobagrus; species Liobagrus marginatus. Next base: position 8,267,930 of record JAOUQX010000040.1, read on the forward strand.
CAGTCTACCTGTGCGTCAGTATCTCCAAAATCTGCCTTATACCATCTGAAGATCGGGCTAAGCTTCACCTCCCTTTTCATAGAATCCACCATACAGCCATCGTCCGACTCCAGAAATGCCTCAGCAGCACTTTGCAGCTGACTGCCAATGTCCTGGTAAGAAACATATAGACTCAAATGATAATAGTGATTATTTAAAACGAAAAGCATAAAGTCCGAAATAAAGATGCAGTTCACCTCTGGGGTGTAGGTCCTAAGAGGCGGGCAGCCTTTCGCACCACAGTTCAGTGCAAAATGAATTAAAGGCTCTGCTTCAGGAAGTGCAACCTAGTAAGGTAACAAAATAAATAAATAAATAAACAAACGGACTGCTTAAACGAAATGAAAGTCATAGGACAGAAGTGTCCAATCTGATCCGCAATGGGCTGGTGTAGGGTTTAATTAGAACCAATATCCGATTCCATCTGCTTAATCAGTTGTTCTTGGATTTCAAAAGTCAGATAAAGCTTCTGCTTACTTGTAATTAAAAACTACACCCACACCAGCCCTTTCTGATAAAACTGGACACTTGTATAATAGCATATTAAAAACACATTAAAATAAGTGGCGTAGTGGGAGCGCACTCGCGTCGACATAACACGCAGCATGTTTGCGCCGCGAGCGACTCAGGTTCGAATCCAGCCCGTGGTCATTTCACGATCTCTTCCCCACTTCATTTTACTCTGTCCTATCACATAAAGGCATAAAAGCCTGAAAATAAATCTTTTTTTTTTTTTAAATATGCAGGAAATTGTACTGGCTAATTACCACATAGTCCTCTGACATTTAAAAATAAAGACTCATTAAATGAACTGTCTGCATGTGATTGTGTTACTGATAGAATATTATAATGCACTGCCCCTGAGTAACAAAACAGTCCAAACGACATAAGTCAGGGTCAGCTTTTATAAAATTTTGTATTTTTTTTTTTATCCTAAGGACAATAGAAAAGGGAAGAACGCCGTGGATGAATGTTATTACCTTTTGTGTGCATGAAATGAAGTGAAACACCTATTTAGACCGTATTTATAATTGTGCTCTTGAATGAATGGTGAGTATAAGCACGCCAATGTAAACATAGATGCACAAAGCAGCGTACGACGGACGCGCGTCACCTGTAGTCTCGGATCATTCTTTGAAAAGGGTTTCAGGAGTTGTGCTATTCCTTTCCTGTTCCCTCGCAGCACTCCATTCTCAATATCTTGCAGTGTAAACACCTCTCCTCCAATCAGGTAGCTTACATAGTTGAAGAACTGCACAACATCATTGTCTATGATTTGTAATCTATTTTTTTTTTCCCAAAGCCATATAAAAACGCCACAGTTCAAATAAGCGTCGAAGACTATAACAAGACATCTTCCTACCCGGTACCTCTGCCACATGTTTTTAGGGAAGCCGAGGCGCAGGTAGCCATGGATAACCAGGGAATTGTAGACGTTGATGAAAAACGCCATCCTCGCCTCATGATTCAAAGACAGCAGCTCGACACGCTGCAGGGACACAGCCAACTCGCAATAACGTTCGTAACACGTGCTTTTTGACATGGCCTTATAGTCCACCGACTGCAGGGGGAAAAAAAAAAAAAAAAAGACAGAATAACGCCAAGTAACGTATAGTACATTAATAAAGTTAATTACACCAACCCCACTCCATTTGAACAAAGTTAAAGTCATGACAAGGATATCATAGAGTAGTAACGTGACCCGTTTATAATAAACTTGTGGAAGTACTGCATGTTAGAACAGCTTAGTTAGTACCTTGCCGTCAGCAGAGAGATGATCACAGTACAGTTTCATGATCAGATTCCTCAGGGCCTCAGATAATTCAGAAGCTGTAATTGCTGAAATGTTAACAAATAACCTTTATTCTCTATTGCTAAAATGAAAGGGAAATAACGCATGAGCATGTGCAGAACAGAAGAGCCCCAAGCTTGAAACAGAGTCTAGATGTGTGCAGAATGTAAACACATGCAGGAGAATGTGCACTTAAATGGAGTGGGTTTGATGCGTCATTACAAGGGGATTTTGATGAAAAAATATGATATATTAAGGATAAAGTTATATAGTATTATAGTAGAGGATAAATGCGTTTACCAGCGATCGCGCCAGATCACACCGCGAGCTTCGAACTCCAACAACAAACACAACTGGCTGTAAGTTTGGTGTAAAATTTACTGGCGTTGCCATTTTTAAGGGGGCTTTAAAGTGTAGTGCACTGTACCTTGAATAAGTGGCCACTTTTATCAATAAACACACAGCAGTATTCGGTATGTTATATTGGATCACAACAGCTTTTTTTCTGCAGTTTGCAAAGGATATCAAATAAAACTGTTATTTTCTTTTTTATACACACATATATATAAAATATATTTGGATTTATATGGAAATTTATATTTATGCACACACTAGGTGTCCGTTTAAAAAGACTAAAACAATTATCCTATTAATGGTCACTCAGCAGGGAAAACAACACATCATTTTCCCTATTTAAAAAGGCTCTTAATATTTAAACACCTTTAATAAGCTCAAGTTGAAGAACCTTTGTGGAACCCTTCAACTAAAAGTATATTTCATAACCAACTGTTATTATGGCAAACAATATACATAATACTGAGTTATGATTTATTTCATTCTTTTTGTCCACTTATTTGAATAAGATCTTTTATCTCATCCGCCTCCTACTAAGACAGCGGTGGCATCCTAGCCTTCTCTCTGCACAGCCAACCGATCAGCTCAGAGCCTATACATCTCTTTCGGAACGTGATCAACAACCTCCTGCAGCGGTCAATCGATCCACGTCTCCTCGTTCCTCCACGATGTCCAAAAGATTCGCGCTTAAACATCAGTCAGAGGTAACGAATGATTTCCATTTGTACCCAGTTCAACCAGCTAACTACAGAGATGACCATGGAGAGCGTTCTGGGAAATACAGGTTGTAATTGCACAAGCAGCTGGGAGGCATTACAGAGAGAAAATTATCATCCAGTTTTAATTAAAAATAAATAATAACATAAAAAAAAAAACAGATTTGTGAACACGGCATTTTTACATTCAGGCTTAATGGGAAAGGAAGCAAACACGCAGGTGGGTGTTGAAAACCTTCTACGGACAGTCGACATGCAGTTTGAGCGCACTAACCTCGGCTGTCCCGCTCGTTAGACTCGGGGCTGTTTCCTGTAGGTAACGGTAGGGTGTCCGGAGGCACAGACTTCTCTTTTACCAAACATATCAGAGGTTCAAGTTCCTCACGGGTCTAAAGAAATGACATTTTTATAAGGGTACACCAGTACACTTCGCATTAAATACAAATTAAATTTCAGCCCTGACAAAAATATACCGGTAACTCTCGAATTTGGGCTGAAAAAAACAAAAAGGCTTAAACAGTTGTTTATTGTATCGTAAATGATATGAAGAAGACACAGCGTTCGTGGAATTAAGCATAAAAACTAGTCATCTAGTGTTTACTAGTCTTAACAAACAAGTCATTTACAGCTCTTGACAAAATAAATGGTTTTGTTTATGCCTATGTAACACGGTTTATGCAGCAAATGGTGATGCAAAACCTATACATTATATATATATATATATATATATATATACATACACAAGCATATGAGTATATATTGTACAGGTTATACAATATTGTGCAGGTCCTCCTTTCGACACCAAAACAGCTCTGAACCATCAAGGCATGAGAATGAGTGAATGAGTGCTGTGGAATCTGGCATATGACACTGTTGTATTTGGTCTATAGCAGGGGTCATTAACATGGTTTCCGCGAGCACCCCGTTGCCCGCAAGGACCACATGAGTCGCCCGCACGCCAGTTTTAAAAATAACCCACCATAGCCCCACTTACCAGTGAGCTGCATCTATATTTTGCATTGCTATTCTTTTGGAAATCGAGCATTAATGTCAATTTGAAAATATAATTACTTATAAAGATTTATAGAAATATAGCGTTGCATATTGCTGTTTCTGTTTCCTATCTTGTTCAATCATTGCTGATAATTATTATAGTGAGAAATCATTGACACGATCAGTGTCTTCACATATATGAATAACATTCATTATAAATAATAACATAATTAAAGGTAAATTGAGTAAATTTGGTATTTCAGAAGTGAATAACAAACTGGTAGCTCTTCGCATTAATCGCTACCCAAGAAGTAGCTCTCAGTTTCTAAAAGGTTGGAGACCCCTGATCTATACCATTAGCAGCAGATCCGGATCTCTACACTGCCCAATATGCAGCAAGCTATGATGCACTGTTTTCATACATTTTTCTATCAAAGGCAGCATGAACTGTTTGAGAAATTTGTACTGCAGTAGCAGATTTAATGATTGTCTTTTGAGCAGTAACGTACTTTCAGCTGCATACTGTGAACACCCCACAGGATCTACTGATCATGTCAATTTTGGCCCTTGTAAAAGTCACTCTATATACAGTATAGTCACTATATCTCCCGCTAGACAGGCGCCTTTGTAGCAAGATAATCAATTATTCACTTTACCCATCAATGGTTTTAAACTGATAGCTGATTGGTATATGCCTAAATTTCCACGATTAAATTAATTGGACTGTTTTATTTTCACAAACTTAACGTTTCAAATTTATAAAGTTATACAACAGAATATTTTTTTATTATTGCTATCCATGTTTAAGCCTTGATTGTACACTGGTGTTCACCTACCAAATTTTTAAGGATGTCATATCCTCCTATGTGTATATTGTTGAAAAATATCTGCGGCACAGTGCTGCTACCAGTCATCACATCCAGCCAAGCCCGGATATCTGCATCATGACTCACGTCCACGTCACACACTGGTAGATTCAGTTCCTGTAAAGCAGCCTTGGCCTGTAAACACCGTGGGCATCCTGGCACAGAGTATACAGTGACCCTTCCTGCTATATGCTTCTCAAATACAGCCATCAATACACCTGCGAAGAGAACATCCATATTTGTTGTGTACGTTTGTTTAAGGAGGTAGCACGTTTAAGGAGGTAGCACGTGTTAGGAGGTAGCACGTGTTAGGAGGTAGCACGTGTTAGGAGGTAGCACGTGTAAGGAGGTAGCACGTGTTAGGAGGTAGCACGTGTTAGGAGGTAGCACGTGTTAGGAGGTAGCATGTTAAATTCTGCTGTAGGTATCCAGCACTGTAGTCTGACCCACTCTGGTACTAAGGAGGTAATTCTGGAGGTTTATATTTTAACTTCTTGGGCACTGCATAATGTCTCGTGTGATAAAAAAAAATAAAAAAAACAACTACTTCCTTCTTTCCCACATTCATTCATTCGTCTATATTCAGTTACTTACCTGTCAGACGTGCAGATGGTTGGAATAAAATTTCCCCATTATATGAAGTAAGTGACAGACGACTGTCAAGCTAAAACACAAAACTTAAACCAGCAGGTAGCAGTATTTATTCTTTTGCCATTGCTGTCCTCACACAATACCACAATAACAGTTTTGCTAATCGCGTTTTTCATCTTAAACACTGTAATAGCACACGGTTGCTATGGGACGCTTTTCAGCGCTACAGTACTTTAGCATTCTGTGCCATCTACAGTTCCATGGCACGGTGACGACACCAATGGGCTCGTTACAAATCAGCTCTTTCCGGATGCTCCCTTTTCTCATTTCCCCTTGCACTAATATTAAGGGTGCAGTAAATGCTACACTTAAGTGTACATAGGTATTATTATGGAAATAGTGGTATTTAAAATGACTGTACAAATATTAAAAGTTAACTAGAATCACGATACGGTTAGTCTATCGTGAAAAGGTATATGATCGCAGTAGTTGTATAGATATTGTAACCATTCGTAAACCTGCGCAGGTTGCTCCAAACTGATGTTCTCTAATGCACCTGCTAGTCGCGCGGTACCACCTTTTCATATTAAAAGTCCCGGAAGTTTAGCGCTTTCATGTTTTTATGCTGTAGTGAAGTTTGACACGGACATGAGAAAGTAATTTCTTTAGTAGTTCCCACTTCAGTCACTTCGTACTTCACTTTTAAAACATTTGAAATTGTACATCATGGCTAAGCGTGTAGCTGTAGTTTTAGCAGGTTGTGGCGTTTTCGACGGTTCCGAAATCCATGAAGCTTCTACTGTGCTGGTGCATTTAAGCCGAAACGGAGCAAGTGTGAGTCCCTCTTATACCATTGCACACACAACACACAAAGCCGGAAACACAATTCTAAAATTGTAACATGATATAAACAAAGAAAAGTACTGTCCTGCGCAATGTATACCTAGTTTATGATTTGTCACTTTCCTCCCTATGTGATTCTTTTTCACGTTTTTTTTTTATCACTTAACGTAGCGCTTAACTGAAACAAACACCTTGACCACTAGAGGTCGCCGTTACTCAATGTCTCAAAAAATCCATTGCACTATAAATAAAGCGTCATAATTATTGTTGTCACTAATCCAGAATCTTCGCACCCAGCATTGATCAGATGCATGTTGTAGATCATGTGAAAGGAGCCCCGACTGAGGAGAAGCGAAATGTACTTGTGGAAAGTGCTAGGCTTGCCCGAGGGGACATCCAAGATCTTTCTGAACTCTGTGTAAAGGATTTTGATGCCATTATTTTTCCAGGTCAGATAGCTGATCTTACATTTCTTTCAGATTTTTATACATTAATTGACCTATTTTTTTCCATTTCTTTACTTTTTGACCTGTACGTCGTATATCAGAAATGCAAAATGATCATTTAATTAGCAATTATCAACTTTTCATTTCATATTTGGCCAAATCAGACACCTATGTGAAAACCCTCTTGGTGTTTATGTTGGTGTTAAGTTATTACAAATAATGAAAAGAAGTCAGAACTACTTTTAATTAATTTCACATAAATTCATCGTTAGTAAAATGAAAAATTGTGGGATTTCCATAGAAACCTAGAAATTAATAACATTTTTTGAGAAAGTCTTCCATCATGTTTCTGTAGCACATTAAAAGGCACTTATCTGGAGTAACGACTCACATCCAGTCTCTTCTCAGGTCATAACCATCACCAAAACTAATCTGGTTTCATGAAGGCATTCAAATCAAATTCGAATCAATAAAATCACAGCTTGTGCCCAGAGCATTAACTAACCCTAACTTCAATGAATGGTTTACTGCTTATTGTGTTTTCAATGTCTGATTTCATTTTTCATTTCTTGTCCGAAATTCAAGATGTCTTAAAAATCTCTGCACACAGGAGAGAAACTAGCATCTTTAAGCAAAACGAATCCCTTGACCGTCATTGTATGTATGTGTGTATGTATGTGTGTATGTATGTATGTATCTATCTATCTATCTATCTATCTATCTATCTATCTATCTATCTATCTATCTATCTATCTATCTATCTATCT
>JAOUQX010000040.1:8323338-8337688 GCA_028566295.1 Liobagrus marginatus
TTTCTTATGCAAATAAAAATCAAATGTTCCACAACTAACTCAATCCCTGGGGCAAGACATAAATGACTGTGAGAATCTGATGAAGGAATGTGAGCATGTGACACGACTCCCACACTACTCCTTTTCTTCCACACAAACAAACATATACTCATTAACAGCCCTGTTAAGTGGTTCTCGTCCAACTATCAACCTGTAAATCATTCAATAGGGAATCCCAATGTCATACTTCCTTCCTACACAGACAACACCAGACTGACCATCACTATGAAGCTTTATGCTCGCATTTACATTTACAGCATTTGGCAGACGCTCTTATCCAGAGCGACTTGCATCCAAGTAAGGGCCTTGCTCAGGGGCCCAGCAGTGGTAGCTTGGTGGTGCTGGTCTTCAGATCAGCAGTCCAACACCTTAACCATTGAGCTACCACTTCCTGCGCATTGGGGTTCAGAGTGAAAAGCATTCCGTTTTATCTCTCATGAAATAAGAACAAAAATACAGTGCCCAACAAAACAGTGTAGATCTGAACAGAAATGTCACGTGGTTGATCTATACAGAAATAATTGGAGGGAATGGTGATTATGGTGGGATTGCATAATAAATGGTAAATATGGTAAGAAATAGTCATTCAAAAACATTTATGAGAAAAGTAAATAAAAATAGAGACAATTGAATTTCAGATCATGCTTGTAGAATCAATTGCATAGCACCATAATAAACAAACTAACTATATAAAAGTCAATCTCACTATATAAACACAACACTGCTGTTTCTAGTACGCGTCCATTTAATCATGTTAAATATGATATCAAAACTTTACCTGTTCATATCGGAACTCATCACACAGCATGAAGCAGCATGGGTTATTTCTCCTTAACTAAGAATTCGTACAACTTTATACAGTAACAGACCAAACTTTCACGAGAAAACTCCGAAAAAATTAGAACTGGACGTTTCTTTTGAAGGTTTACTACAGTACGCATTTTAGATTATACGCGCGCCCTCTAGCGGAACAAGATAGAACAGCAATAACACAATACAGCGCTGTTCTATTCCGGCTCGTGCTTCCTTCCCATTTTTAATATACAATATTCCCTCATTCTTTCACCATATTCACACTATACTGTCCTATCAATAACGGCATAAAAAGGCCCGGAAATAAAAAATAAAAAAATCACCATATAATTAAGAGAATAATGGCAGTGTGTCCTTTATATCTTATTATTTAGCTGTCTTCTCTGTTACATTTACACCATTTACATTTGGCAGACCTTCTTATCCAGAGTGACTTACAACCGAGCAGATGAGGGTTAAGGGCCTGGCTCAGGGGCCCAGCAGTGGTAGCTTGGTGGTGCTGGAAATCAAACCCTTGTCTTTGGAGCATCAGTCCAACCCCTACTGAGGTGGGTTGCTGCTGAGATACTCACTGCCCACCGAGCTACCACTTCCACTCCGTACCATGACCGACCCTACGCTCTATCCCCAGCGTCCAAAGCCAAGACATGCAACAAAAAGAAATCCACTTGGTGTGATATAATACGTGGCAGTACTTTCTTCTTAATGAGTTTCACTTTATGTTAAAACCTAAATTCAGAATTGAGAAAACGTTTCCTTACTGCCTCTGTTGTTTTAGCCTGACTGTCCGGGTCGAGTATTTTACAATCATTTCTTCATGCAATTCCTTCTATTCTCATACACAACAGGAAAAATAGTGTATGTTAAGAGTGAAACAGAAATTTTGTGGTTGTAAATACATTGTCTATTTCCAATGTTGTAACAACAGCATTCGGAGAAAATGTTGATCCGACAAAAAAAAAAGCACAACAAATCAATACTTAGAGTTAACCTTTAATCGATTTCTGTGCATCGGAAAAAGAAAAATCATTCTGGAGCATGTTTCACCCTCATGAATTGCTCTCTTGCGATGTTTAGAGAACTGCCTAATTAATTGTGGTTTCATTTAGAGTAAAGTCAGTAAGTATGTAGAACAGAGCAGGAAAGGCATAGTTATAATTCAAGTAGTAGTTGGACAGATTAAAAAAGCCTATAAATGCATACACTGCCACATGAACTCACGCTTCTTTGTGTTTCTTAAGGACACATCAGGTCAAAGAAATGTACAGCAAAATATTTCTAAGAGTCATTTGATCAAATGTTAATTACCGGTAAGTCAGAATGCAAACTGTCAAACATTTGTAAATAGCTGGCAGTTTCGTCTTAAAGTAAACTGTGAAAGTGTGCGAGTGTTTTATGCTTTGGAGAGAGCCACAACAGTGAAGCGCAGCTCTTGAGGATCACGTTCCATGAATTTCTTACAGACCTCAACAGCATCCTGCAAACAAGCACAGATCATTTCCCCAGGCCGAATTTACAATAACCCAAATTCCCCATTACTATGACATAAACATCTTAAATGCTATTAAATAGCTTAGCAATAAGACTTTCCGATACAAAACGGAGTGTGTGTGGAAAGCATATAACAGGCGTATTTACCTCTAAGAAGTTGTCCTCGGTGGTTTTCCCATGAACTATTGGAAAAGGTTTCCGGCCATCTGCAAAGTAGCCAAATGTCATATATTGGATTTTGTATAACTATGTAACTATGCGAAGACATAATTGCGGCGTGTTCGCTGATAATAACTTATCGATTTAAAAAAAAGATTGCAAAAATAAATATGAAAGTACTCACCCAACTCATATAAATGCCCACCAACATTCACAAAGGCAATAAAATGTAAATCCACCTTTTCATCGACACTTGGGGCCTGTTAAACAAACAATTTATATTTATATATAGACATTAACACAATGGTTTATAAAGAGTCTACATACACTGCTCATAAAGAACCACTATCTTTTTCTATATTAGTTTAAAAAACTCCTATAAGCAATAAATGATTCATCAGACTTTCTTGAATATCTCAGTATACAGTACATCATCTCAGAGTTTCGGTTTTGTTGAGGCTTTATGGTTTTTTCCCCATCTTCCACAATACAAAGTGTTTCTGTCTGATCACCATTATGTTATAATGGCGACAATAACGATGATAGTCTTTTCAAGAATGACATTTCTGATCCACGCAGCACCAGAGATCACCGGATATTTTTGTTGGGAAAAATATTGAACTTTATCTTATGCTATGACATTCAGATCTCAAGCCAGTTGAGCACCTTTACATTATTGGACTAGTGTGTTACATATCAGTCGGTCCTTAACTCCACCATCATCACTAGAAGAATTGTATGCCAGTTTCTACATGCTGGGGTAGCTTGAATATTACTCGGATATTTCATGTTGAGTTTTTCTTTCCTCACACATGTACAGTTGATCTGATCTACAGCTGCCCTTTGTCACAATTTCAACTTAGGGGATGATGAAACAAACCTCTGTCTGTCCCTCCTGAGCGCTTGACTCATGTGTTACACGAATACTCTGAAATGAATCAAAATATATTTTTAATTAAAATAAATAAATAAATAAATTTTAAAAAAAAAAGGTAAAAAAGAGAACACAATTTAAACTACCAAACCAACAGGTTACTGAATTTAGTCAGTGTGTCCTGGCAACAGCGTACAATGTGGCAACAACCTCATCGTTTTCTAGGAAGGTTGCTTTCTCCTCCGGGCTCATCTTGGAAGACTGCTTAATAAATGCCTTCAGGGGTGAGTCAGCCTCTGCAAAGCAACAACAGCCCATAAATGCATACAAATATTACAACAATAATAGTGCGAGTAAATGTGTACATTTTATATACGTAAAATTCTAAACAATAGAAAAACATTCAGGATTAATAATTATGTCAATACATTGACCGTATTTTCCGCACTATAAGGCGCACTTAAAAGCCTTTCATTTTCTCAAAAAACGACAGTGCGCCTTATATATGGATCAAGGCGCTCTGTCAAGCACAGCTCCATCGAGTGGATGCATAACGCAAACCCAGTCAAACGTCTGACTGCGGTATCTTCTATTCTATGTGCCTTATAATCCGGTGCGCCCTATATATGAAAGCAGTTCTAAAATAGGCCATTCATTGAAGGTGCGCCTTATAATCCGGTGCGCCTTATAGTGCGGAAAATACGGCAATCTAAAAACCCGAACGCACAAAATCTACTTTAACAGCTAAAGAAATAGTTGCTTACCGAACTCGAGATGCGTTTGATTATTTGCTACTGCATGAATCAACCCGATTGTGCCACATGCATTTCCAATAGTTTGTTTCATGAAGTACACCTCCGAGGACACTTCCTGCCCCTGCGCCTTAATATTTGCCTCCTCCTCCAGCCTAAATGACTCGTACTGTAAAAAAATTGAATTGATAGACAGGAAATGAGTGGTTTCACACTTACTAATTTGTTTCGGTCCTAAATGCTGACGCGGTAAAACACACTAATGTGCAACCGACGATCGGTCGACACATCCTGGCAAACCGGGAATACATTTCCGTGCGTTTAACACTAATACGTCAGAAAAGGCTGCAAACATGGGGGTGCCTCGGATCATGACAGAATATCAGATATCAAATCTGAAACCTAACCTGCCTAATACCTTCCTATTATATCCATCTTCCTCAGGGAGTTTAACACCTGTTTGGCCTGATATGCACTTTATCCTCCAGTCATGTGGACTCGTGTAGAAAGCCTCCGTGTGTATTCTCATGCCTACAGCACATTATACACACATACAGAAGCTTCGTGCCGTAGATCACCTGTCTGTAGATCACCTGCACGCACGCATTTGTGTATTTACAAATTATAAACACACACACACTTCACTTCATTACCATTCTGTGTACAGTAAACGCTAGTTTAGTTGTGTGTGGAAAATAAACCGTTTCTGAAACGCTCAACCCAGCTCTTCAGCTATTAACTATGCTACGGTTAAAGTCATAAAGTTCACGTTTAACGTTTGATGTGAACATTAACTGACAGTCTTGACCTGAATAGTTTGTTGTCACATGGATGTACAGGGGGCAAACCTGTAGTTAATATTAAACAGCATTTTACACCAGTCACTTTTCCTCACTTTAAAAAACTATTTTATAATTTCTTTATTAGAAAACTATTCTGCAGTGTCGTCTTTTTTTTTTTACTAAGACAATAAATCCAGCTTGTTTGCAAACCTTTTTTCTATAATATTATTAGGTTACGTATACTATAATGCCGTTTTGCAGAGGTTTAAGCTAAATGATTGACACACACTGGCTTTGAGCTGCATGCTGCAAAGAGTCCGCTCTTTCCACTACACTATAAACATGAATACAGTTCTGCAGACTACATTAACACAACGTCACCATGAATATCACTGACCTGTTCTGTTTATACCCAACAGGATTTATCCATACTGCTTGCCCTAAAATCGGATCTTGTTTCTTCCCGGACATTTCTTGGCATGTCCAACATGTCATTTAGCTCTTTTAGAAAAAAAAATCCATAGGAAATGTGTTCTCGAATAAATTGACATATGACTGCAGCTTGTCTGCTTGCTAGCACGGTTCTTGCCGTTGCATTCGAAATTCTTGAGCTGTTTCCATTTCCCCTGATCACAGCTCACCGTATTAATTCGCTTGTTTTTCACTCGGACTACGATCAGTAAATCTTTAATAATATAGACTTCCACAATGATCGAAGATTCTAGAATGGACACACCCAGTACCAACTATCGCATGTTTTAGGGCACATGTTTTGCTATTACAACCTTGATTGAATACTGAAGTATTGGTTTACACCACAGTCATGTGGTATGTGTTGGAATTTGGGTGGAGTGTGCGCCTAATAAGATGGTAGCTATTTACAGCAACATTGTCAACAGCAGGTTGTAATCTTAAACATTTTGGGTTTATAATTTGTCAATAAAATTTCCTAAGAAACTCATAGCTCTGAATAAGAACACCCGTATATTTTTGTCTACTGCCACTAATTTGTATTTATTGTACAATAATGCATGCCACTTTGATACACAGGAACCCTCCATTAACCTGTGCCATAACTATATATTGTCATGCTTGTTAAATATTTATACAGTTTTGTTAAATCGACTGTAAGTGAGTCTCGTCATAAGCATTTTAACGCCTAGTTCCACAGTGTAACTGTGCAAATGACAAATGAATGCTTCTTGACTCTTGTACAATATTCGATACAGTGAATAATTTAATAATATGTTAACGTTGAGGATAAGAGCGGGATCTAGATAGGAATCATTTAACAAATTTCAACTGATAAACTGTTGGGAAACACATTCACACGTGCTTTGACGTACCTTTTCCGTGACCGGGAAGAGGAGCAGGACAGCACGCACAGGCTGTGGCACCATTGAGAGAAGCTCTGGGTCCAAACCGTACACATCTCCAAACTGCCAGCTAGGTACTAAGCCCAACTGTCGTAAAAACTACAAGAAATAAGTCAGAAGACTGATTTTTAATAGGTGTACAGTAGCAGTAATGGCACTATGGGTGTGTTACTCTTGATGATAGTGAAGGTTGTGAAAACACTAGAACATTATGCCATCACACTACTTCTGACTGGTATTTATGGTCATCAATAATAATAATAATAATAAATTGATGCATCCATCATGCATTTGACTACACCTCAATGTTGGTTAGCAGAACCAGAACCGACCCAAGACTTTTAACTTTACTCACTTGGTTCATTACCTGAAAGAGACAGCAAACAAATCAGTTAACGCAACTGGTGTCACAGTTCAATACCATAAGTTGAAGTAGAGTATTAGTGCTATTTTACGAGCTAACTTGCTGAGTCACAGTTAGAGAATGCTAATAGTATTCAATTAATGGCAAGCTAGTTAGCACACTGAATGAAACCAGCTTACATACTTCTGGATTAGCCTCCAGGGGTAACCAGCGTTGTCCTTCCATTTCAAAAAGTCTCAGGTGCGTATTTTAATGTCAGTGTACTACAATTCCTCCTAGATATGTGACGAAAATATATTTTGTGCAAGCGTCAAATTTCTTTATGGCTAACAGACAATCATATCATATGGAGAGTAGAGAGACGAACAACCGTTCTTTTCCGGTTTCAACTTATTGGGTATTTCAAAATAAAAGTTCCGTTTCATAACGCGGATAAAAGTACGCTGAATATTGATCGATAAATGATATATTGATCAATATATCTGTTTACGCGTTTATAAAACATATTCATTCTCACATTTGTTATGGAATTATGTATTCGGACAATACTATAGGAAAAATCGGAACTAAGTAGAAGTTTAGATTGTCCAGCAGGAGGCAGTATGGAGTATTCGGTTGTTTGTGAGACAGCGCGCGGAGGACCCGAAGAAGAGTTTGGAGTTTCGGCGGTACTGTTTGGGTTTAAATTGATATCGGCGTTTAACTGAGGTTTGTCTACGAGCTTAGATTAGACGTATAAAAAAATTTGGAGACGTCTTTAGGTAGTTACTTTTAATTCTATAACCGCTTTCAGTTAAATGAGTAGTCTACTATTTAGTTAGAACGTTTAGATATGTTGCTACCAGTTAGAAAGATGCTAACTAGCTTGTGTCTGTAACAACAGTAAGCTACCGGTAATTGTGCTGTTGGGTTAACTTGGTTATATATATGTATATATATACTGGATATAAATACGTTACACAAGCAAAACAAATGTTAAGTGTTAGAATTAACAGTCATTACATTGTCAGGTTAGCTAGTATGTAGCTAACGTTTGACAACATATGTAAACCGAAGTTCGTACTGTATATAACAGTCTGTTTATTTCCAGCACGCACCCGGAAATGCAATGACTAGTAGTCCAGATGGAGAAGAAATCAAGCACAATACATCAGACTGCTTCTAAGATAAAGACAAAAATTCACAGTAAGTTCCCGTTTTTATTTGTTGTAGAGGTTTCTTGCATGCCTTAATCACAAGTTCAGTGTCATTCATTTATTCAGTTATTAATTGATGTAAAGGCAGCATCGTGACACGTGACTAAAGCCTTACCCATGAACAGCGACCACAAGTCAGAAAGCAGCCTAGATAACTGTA
Organism: Liobagrus marginatus; assembly: GCA_028566295.1. Classification (NCBI taxonomy): domain Eukaryota; kingdom Metazoa; phylum Chordata; class Actinopteri; order Siluriformes; family Amblycipitidae; genus Liobagrus; species Liobagrus marginatus. The sequence continues at coordinate 8,331,345 of JAOUQX010000040.1, forward strand.
GACCAGTCCATTTTAGGAACACACACATTCTCACCTACATCATTAGGCTATTTAGAGTTTACATTTACATTAAAAGTAGCGAGAAGCCCATAAATAGACACTGCACTAAGAATAATCGAAGTTCAGGATAAATTCCGGAGCTTTGTAACAACACACGCTGTGCCACCATGACCAGAGTCATGTAGCCTGACCGTTCTGATTACTGCTCCGGTTTTTCAGACACATCGTCGTTCTTCAAGATTTCTTTAAAAACCAACAACAAAGCCCTTGCCTTGGCTCTAGTTGCTCAGAAACAGAAATATAAGCAGCTTGAGATGGAAACGGTGCGTTTACAGAAAGCTCTGCAGAGCCTGAACTTTGACCTCGCCATGCAGCGGCATCGGAATAAACAAATGGTGAGTCTCTGAAGTTCACCGAGAAGGGAAACGACTGCACATTCTTGATGGCTTATTCTTGGTGTTGAATTTAAGGTTCCAAATAATTGGTCTTTATAATTTCACAACAATTTATTATTTATATTGTATTATATCTGGTCAAAGTCACGTTCTATGAAAGCTAACATATGCAAGTCGGTTTCTCTTTCGACTTTATAGTTTGCAGTTCTGCGTGAGTTCTATAATAACTCTATCGACGCAATGGCTAAGGCAGTGGACCTCATTTCCAAAGAAGAGGTAAGTCATCACTAGTTATTCTGTACATAGGCAATGTACATCTCTGTCTTTGCAGAAATGTGTGGAACAAAGCATGAATTTTTTTTTATAGTAATAATAATTTGTTTCATATTAGGGTGAAAGCCTGGACATGGAGATCACCAAAGGTAGGAAAATTCATTAGATAATGAGAAGATTAGATAATGAGAGCGCACGTTTGCACTATTAAACATCTGTACCATACCATTTGTGCATTAAATTGTCTCAGATCCTGTTATTATGTAATTTTTTTTTTTTTTTTTTTTTTTTTTTTTTTTGTGTGTTTGATTGCTAGATTCCTTTCAGACTGGGAAAGATTCTACTGCTTTGTTACCAGAGCTGAAAAACAGCCATCTATCCATATGTGAGCAAGAGAGAAATGTTCATGGCCCTGATAGAAATGTGTCACTGGTGGATGATGATCAGTGTCATAGTTCTTTATCTAAAAGCAAGGAAAATGCCCGCAGTCCAGAGGTGGACCTTACAGCACCTCGGAATCCTCTGTATGACTTCGCGACGGCGATCACTTCAGTCGACAACGTTGCGGAAATCGTCACCGTTCAGACCAAGCCAAAGAAGCACAGCAAGGACGATAAGAGAAGAATTAGAGAAAACAGGGAGTCGTGTTCAGCAAGCGGCACAGAGAGCGTTGTGCTGAATTATAACGAAGCGCCTGTGGAGTCATCTGGTCTGAAAGATACGACTGCAAGCACGTCTATGCGAACGTCAAGCGAGACGCAACTCAAAACGTGTCCGCGCACTTTCACTGGCAGCACCGAAACGGAACGTTTGACTCAGCTGGTGGAGGATGAGCGTGAGGGGGCGGAGTCAGTTACCGCATGCAGAAAGACTCACGTCACCTCCCGTATCGCAAAAAGCGTCAGGCGACTGAACTTGCAAAAACCCGGCGCAGGATATCCTGATACAAGGCGAACGTACGTTATCCCTCCACATGAGTCCAGCTTTATATCTGCCAGTGACGATTTAGATGATTTTTTTTGCGACCAAAAAGCAGCCAATCAGACAACGAGCAAGGAAAATGTACGTGACTCGAATGTATCTAAAGACGAAGGCACCGAAAAGGACGCGGAAATGCCGAAACCCCAGAGCAATAGTGTAAACAGCAGGAGAACTTATGTACTCCTACAGCAGCCAAGACCACAGAACAGGAAGACTTATGTTTCATCTTTCAGAATAGATCAAAGTGTACCGGAAATCCCTGAATTCACTGATACTCATTCTGATGTCCAGGAAAACCAGGTTTACGCAGAAAATCATCAAAGCAAGCAAGAAACTCGGTCACACTCCCAGAAAGATGAATGCGTTGCGCGTAGAAACAGAGGGACGTATGTGATCCAAACAGATCAGATGCCAGCCTCCGGTGACAACCCGAATTATCCATTAGACATCAACACGGATGTCATATCTGTAGAAACCACACGTGATGCTCAGTGTACCGCCGGGATGACTGAGAAGCAGCAGTTAAACCAAGAGTTGCCGGGTATACACGATAATCGAAGCTTGTTAAAACACTCACAAAGCATCCGTGATGAAAATCTTTCAGAAAATTCCTCTGATCGTTCTCTAATTGCGCACACTAAAGCCAAGGAGCCCAAGACCATGGCAAAGAAAAAGCCAAATAAAAATATTGCAGGAAGAGGGAATGCATCGGGAAAGAAAAGAAGACCCAAGTCCAGCTCTAGTCAGAACCTTGACATTTTGGCAAATGAAATTCCACTGCCGGTTAACAATGTCACAATGTCGAAGAAAAACTGCACTTCAACGAACGTACCGCAGGTGGCAACAGATCAGTTCACTTCTTCTGTTGTTGAGGAAGCCTTTATGGATGAGTTTGTGATTGTGACTGAGGACAAAAACAGCACTTGTGGGACACTTATGGGACGCGTTAAACATAACGCCAACTCCGATACCACCGATGGCATGCGCAATAATGTCCGTTCAAGGAATTACAACAGCCAAAACCTCAAGAGTAAGTGTAGAGGAAGGTACGTTTTATCTGATTGCACTTCACAGTTAAATGGAAAGGAGAATGTTTTCGCCAGCAATGAAGAGAGTTTACCTGCAAAAAAGAGAGAAAGAGAGATTCCTTCTGCTGGAGATGCAGGATTTGTTTCTTGTCCTGGAAGTGACGGCCGGTCAGCCCCAAGAAAAGCAGAACAGCTTCGGCATAAACACAGTGAATTATTCTCTGAGGAAAAGCCTCCATGGGAAGCCACTGATTTTGACTCCAATGAGAGATTCATTTCTGACAGTCCCGCCACAATCCCAAAGAATTGCCAAGAGATTTCATCAAAACCTATCGAAGTTTATGAGGAGCCCGGTTTGGACGTGCCACAACAACCTCCAGGTAATTATATATTTTTTAAAAACTGCAATAGAAAGATTTGAAGATTGCCCAATTTGAGTCCTGATGATGCTATCGACATTGGTGGCCTGGGAATCGAAAGGAGCCTAATTGTCCATGTGCTATGAGACAGATGGGCGGTTTTATTCTCACAGCTTTCAAGCAGAGCAAACGCTAGCTAATTGTCGGAGTCTTGTATGCAGAAGAGGGCAGTTTGCACTTCCTGATCGATGTTCAGCAGATGCCTGAACAGCAGTCTGAAAAGACCGAGGAAGTGCATGTTAGGCTTTACCCTTCCTTCCTTGCTTGTTGCTGTCATGTGATAGGAAAGAGCTAGAGTGGCTATTGGGGCTATTAGCAAACGAACAAAACGTGTGTTTTATGTTCAAATTATAGATGGGCGGGTAATGAAGAGTTTAACAAACACAGACTTGACTGCCGTTCTGTTAAGCCGATCGCGCAGGAAGGCAAGTACGGTGTCCTACAAGGAGCCGACTCTCAATTGGTAAGAATGAATTTGTTCACGTATCTTCCACAGACTAAATGTTTCAGCTCTAGATACATTGTACGGTTGCTACTACTTTTAAATTGTACTATATTTAAATGTCCTTGCAGCAAAATGAGACGTGGGGACAAGTTCTCGGATACCAGATTCTTAAGTTCTCCAGTGTCTAAAGACAAAAAGAAGAAAACGTGTCCGAAGAATTCGGAGTAAACCCCCCCCCCCCCAACCCGAATCGCTACAAATACACCTGGTCCAGCTACAACTTTGCAGTTCACCTTTGTTTTGATTATATTTTTCGTTTATGGTTTTTAATATTTCTTGCGGCTGCATTTTTTAGAATTCAAATGAGCTCTCATTACAAGATAATTATTAGTTTTAATCGCTTCTGAAAGTCCAGCTCTCTATTTGGTTGCTATGCTACTGAAGTATGGACATGACACTAATGTAGTGAATGAATAATTCAGAGAGATCGTTCACCTGAGACATGCAGCGTTGCTGTGGAATAGAGTTACCTTTGTAGCCTGTATAATACACAGTAACAAGTGGTTGTACTCCGGTTGTGTTTTTGTTTGTATTGACTGTGTACAGGAGCATTTGGTGAGTTTAAATGTTTTATTATTTCAGTCCGACTATTTTTTGTTCACCCGTAATCTCCTTGTCTCCAGACTGAACTAGTTCATCTAAAAGACTTCGATTGCACACGTTTCTAAACAATAACTTGCATCGTCAATGCCCTTTTGAACACTATCTTGTATGCATAGGCTGATATTGTTGACATTACAAAATAGTAATATATAATTAGAAATCTTATAACCCTTGGTGATTGATTAGCCAAGACTGAAATATGAATGTGTTGACTTAATGTTGTTGTTTTTTTTTGTGCTTTTTCTAATATTTGTTTCATTTGGAAATAAATGTTCTCCTGACCCAGTCCTGATTGTTTTGTTACTTATAAGAAACATGGAAACCAGACAACTGAAGCGAAACGTTGAAGCCCTACTGTAAGTTCACCCATGAGACCTTCTATAATGAATGGGATTATAGTGTTTAAGGCTGATTTAAAAAGTCTGTTAGCTCTGAACATAAGCATGATGGAGTAGTTTCAATAATATTTAATATCTAATTATATGGCTATATGTAAGTTTCAGCAGTCACTGTGAAATAATGCGACTTCTATAAAAGAGAATATCTTTCTTATTTTATGAGTGGTCATTATATTGGACAAAAGCTCAGAGAAAATGATTTTGACCCGACAGGGAAAGGCTTTTCCTCAACGCTGGATGACCTGGTAAGAGTCTGATCACATGAACTTTAAGCCTTAATCAGTACAACGATGCAATATGATTGGGACTATGTAATGTACTGTATTATGTTCGTGTTGGAGAGAGGGATCTTTGGTATATTCATTTATTATTTAGCTGCTAATGACTATTAAGGCTAACGTCGCTAAAGACCCTAATTTGTAAAATATTATCTAAGATAAGCCTTTATTTATTAGTAATTACAAACTCTAGAAAAAACTTACTTTTAGGTTCTGTATGAAGTTGTATATACAGTACATTTGATATTTTTTATTTTTTTTTAAATAAACATCTTGTTTCTGATTTAGTCTCATGTTTTCTCCTGTAACGAGAATGCGTCACAATTCTGGAAAGACTTTTCACTGGTTTTTGGAGTGTGGATTAATTAGTTAATTCAGCCACACTATTATTACTGAGTATAAGCACTAATGTTGGTTAAGGAGGACTGGGATGCAGTTAAAATTCCAATTCATCCTAAAAGTCTTTGTTGGGGTTGATTTCTTCGACACTGGCCATAACGCACCGTGTCCTAGAGCTTAAAGGCTTTGTGAACGTGAACATTTGCAAGAGTCTGTTGTCATCAGTGAAGAACCGTCTTCAAGTTCAAACGTTCAAAGTTTATTTGTCACGTGTACATCATACGTGGTACAGCATACAGTGAAATGCTTTGACGACTGACCGAAAGTTTACTGTAAATAGGGGTGAGGGAGAGGGCGTACAGGGGGATTTATATGGTTGCATATAAATAATATTTACAATAAGTACAGTAATTACTAATTAAAATGTACATCTATATGCAGTATGTATACGGCAGTAATATAGTATATACAGTGTACCTATACATTCTGTGTAATTTTGTGCATATGTGTGTGCAAAAAGAGTCCAAGAGAGAGTATTGTGCAGACAGGGTGATGGTGGCTCAGTGGGTAAGGCTCTGAGTCAGTGATCAGAGGATCGGGGGTTCGAGCCCCGCTAAAGACATGATGTGCATGTGACCAATAAACTCAACTTTAAACTTTAGTGTGTGTGTGTGTTATGTGATGGAGATCTGGTTTAGAGCCCGGATAGCTTGCGGAAAGAAACTCCTCCTCATTCTCTCTGTGTTCACTTTTAAGGAGTAGATATACTACAGCATATAGAGGCATGTCAGAATGGGAAAGAAACAGTAATGTATGTAGGTGAGGTTTATTTCCTGGGCTTGATTGACCTAGAGCTGGCTGGACTATTGGAGATATTTTATTTTATAATATTTATTCTGTTTGAATGTTTTTTTAGTAAACTTACTGTACAAACACTCTGTATCTGACTGTCTTTAAATACAGGCTCATTATGATTTGACCATAAGTGTAGCTTTATGGTGGCTGAATGTGAAAAAGGGTGCAGATGCAAATCAACTTATGTGAGTAATATGCTTGTGTGTGTGTGTGTGTGTGTGTGTGTGTGTGTGTGTGTGTGTGTGTGTGTGTGTGTGTGTGTGTGTGTGT
>JAOUQX010000040.1:8376235-8398027 GCA_028566295.1 Liobagrus marginatus
AATGAATGCAATTTTAAAGCCTTTTCTACTTCATAGTCCTCAAACGATTTCAATTGACCAACCATTTTCAATCCAGATTTCTTATTATTATTGTTGTTGTTGTTATTAATAATAACAACAATAATGTCATAATATTAATATAGTATAAAAATATTAATAATAATTAATATTGTTGTTGTTATTATTACTACTACTACTACTACTACTACTACTAATAATAATAGTAGTAGAAGTAGTATTATGTATTGTAAATTGTATTATTTATTAATTACAATGACTTTATTTATAATTTATAATGAATTTATTATAGTTTAGAAACTATAACAAAAGTGAGAAATATACGTATATACTGTATATATATATATAGCATACTTACTGAAGGGTCCTGTACATTTCTAAGTTAATAACTTTAGTTCCTGGACTTTGTTACATTCAAGGCAAAAATATAGACTGAATTTGTGTACAGGTGTATATAAAACTAAAGAGATTTTAGAAGAACACTAGACGGTCTGCGGTTCCAGTCTGTCACAGTGTGGGAGCCTACGTAATCCCCTCCTTTCATTAGACAATGAATAATCCTTAGATTTATTTCTGAGCTGTTCATAGACGGGCGCTCTATAAATAGTGTGTTTTATTTTAGGGGGAAATTTATTTCAATCTGCCTCATGCCAGGTGTGTTGGTGATATGCTGCTTTATCACTGTAAGGGGTACCAGGTAACCCAGGTCACATTTAGAAGGTGCAGAAATAGAGAAAGGACCTTGAATAGACTGCGTGATTTGAATGAAAGAGGTGTGTGAAGTGGCAGGGGCAGACACAGAAAGGATTAGGAAAGGTTGTGTGCAAAATTAAAGAAAAAAAAACAAAACACAGGAATCTGACACTGCAGGACCATTATGTAACTACATTCAGCCTCCTACTGACTACAGCTCAAGTTCGCTATCAATACTCAGGAGAAGACATGCTAGTGTAACGTTCGGACACCTATAGAAATAACACCTGGCTAAGAATTCAGGAACAGATTTGGCCAATCGTTTAGCACTATTTAAAGAAAACTTATGATCACGTCCCCGATTGGACTGAACAACATGCTGATCTTTATTGTCATAAAATACAGGAGGAAACTAAGTACTAGAGTTATGAATTGAGATTATGATGCGTTCATCTGACCGGTGGCAGTGTGTGGACAATGGATGCTCTGTGAATCGTGAGTCTTATGATGAGTATCGGCTGCCTGTGTCAGGAGACTCCGCGCATATGACTTAGCACCAGGTCTAGTTCTCACAAGTCAAATAAATGTTCATGTGCATTCGCTTTTTGGACATTTATTTAGCAACACTTTCAACTTTTTAAATTTTAAATATTCAGAAGGTGATTATTATTTTTTTTTAAAGGTGCTGGCTTTACTATCACATAATGCATGAATAATACGGTTTATCTATTAAAAACATATTCCCTAGAATGTATGGAGGTGATGCGTACATAATTTAAAGCTAACAATGCGTGGATATATTAATTGCGTTAATGAAGCTTCCTGAAAGAATTTCCAATTTATAATGGAAATAAAGTCAGTGTCAAACTTAATAGGTGAAAAGTGTTAAGTTTAAGTTGTTTGCATTAGAGTTGTTATAGTATCTAGTATTACCAAGCTACCACTGCTGGGCCCCTGAGCAAGGCCCTCATCCCTCAACTGCTCAGTTGGATAAAATGTAAGTCGCTGTGGATAAGGGCGTCTGCCAAAATACAAAGTTCAAAGTTTATCAGTCACAAGTGGGGGTGGGGGAGAGAAGGGAATTGTAAAGGGGGGTTGGTTGCATATAAATATTTGACAATAGGTACAGTAGTTACTAATTACAAGTGTACATCTATATGCAATATGTATATGACTATAATATATAATAATATTTGTAATAGTAAATTATAATAATAGTAGTAATAATATAATAATACTATGCTACAATATTGTATACCAAAGTGTATCTACTGTAGTAAATGTAAATGTAGTATATGTTGTTGTAATGAATGATTACTATCTTGTTTATAAAATATTTTAAAACATTAAATATAACTCTAAATGTCTAAAAGCTCCAACATATTATTCTTTAATCGTGAAAAATCGTGACTGCTGGCAAATTGCTGTAATAATTTGGAACATGCTGTTTTTGGAAACCTCAGGATCATAGCAGTACATCCACCACTCCCATGTTGATTCTGTTCCTGTACCAGCTCAGCACATTATATTGCATTCCTCTTGTATTACAGAGTTCATTGCAATCTTTTTTACTGCACGCTTTGCAATCCATTTGAGCATTTTATTCGCGGTGTATACTATTATTATTGGTGTAATAAACGATAGATTTAGTGACGGTCACAACGGTGTGGCACGAGTGGCTCTGTCGCACAGTTATGGCATGGTGTCGGAGAAAAGGGACACGGTGCTGAGCGTCCATGAGGAGAGGACAGATGGCTCCACATCGGGAGACAGTGACACCTGAGCAAACCAGTGTGGTGACTCATGTGCTGATGTAATCATTAGCAATGTTGCACTGCCTCATAATTCCCAAGAGGAGACATTTTCCTGCCACTTTCTACCAGGGTTGCCATGGCATTAGTGGTTACCAGGTCACTATTGCAGGCTGCAGTAGCTTCAGGGTAATCTTATGTTCAGTGCCAGTCATAAGAGTACATGGAAAGAAAAGGAGCAGGTCAAAAGGAGTAATAGTCACACAGACCTAAATGCTTACCAAGATACCAATGCCAATAAAGGATGTACTTTTTTAATTTTAGTTACACTCGACTAAGAGAACGCCAGTTTGACTGATAGACTAATGAAACTTTCCAAATGTCCCTTAATGTAAACGTTGAAGTCGGTTTGACTCAGCATTAAATGTTGAGTTTAATACAATGTTTAAACTGGATCGGTTCGGCTATTTAGTACTACAAATCCTAGATTGTTTCATAAATATTTATCATAATGTCAGTGCTAATGACGCCTTTATTCCATATGGAAAGTACTGTCAGAAAAGCTGATACTTTTCATCCTGTTGTTGTGTACCTTCCATAACCCTACAGTGGTTTATTCAAGGTTTTCTTGGTACAGCGTGTCATATAATACCAGGGTGGCTGGGGTTCAAAAGAAGAAAGCAACCGATTTAAAAATGTAGCTCACTAGCATGTGTTTGAGAACTTTTCATATACAGTACAGTATATTTATCGCTAATTTGTATGACCAATGACTGAGAATTAAGCATGAACATTTGATTTCATCATTTTAATCAATCAAACATAAAATAGCCCAGAATTTAGTGTGTTCAAAAATCCGATTTTTACATAAATAGATCGTGGGATTTCGGACTCAAAATTAGGGTTAGGGTTAGGATTAGGCAACTGTGCACTACAGCATAGTTTAGATTGTTTTTGCTTTAAATTTCGCATTGATACTTTTTTTTCCGCTACTTTCAGCACTAACATTTGAAACCACAGAAGATTTACTGCCATCTCAGTTTTACCGCTAGTGCCTTCAAGTAATCAAGCCCAGTTCATAAGTGAGAGCTATGAATTTAAATGTCAGAGACGTGCCTGTGTTAACTCAATACAGTGTAGTGAATCTGTAGAACAGAGTTTTCCGCTTGATCAAATTCCTCCTATCTGGAAAGAATGTGTCCTGGGGAATTAGTGAGAGAAACCACATAACGCCAGCAGGCATTAAACACACGTCACCTTGTTGTGCCCCTAGCACAGATCTGCTCCCTTAGGCCTGGCAAATGAAATCTAACTTCGTCTCTTGCCATCAACAAGCTATCTGTGTCCCTGTTTTTTCCTCCCTAGATTGGCATTGGGTAAAGCAAAGCTCTGGCTTCATGTTCTCCGTAGTATCATGTCGCAGTCAGTTCTTCCACCTTATTTATTTCATTTCAGATGGGTTCAGTCGCATTTATGGCCATTGCTGGTTATGTGCTGTGCAGTCTAGCAGCTCAGGCATGTGGCGGTGTTTTTGCTAAAAAAAAATGGCTAAAGAAATAATCAAGAATTTAAAAAAGGCCGGACGCAACACTATGATAAGAGTGTTTGCCCTATGCTCTGTGTGTGTGTGTGTGTGTGTTCGCGCGCGTGCGTGTGTGTGTCTGGCACAGACTGAAGGTCAGAGGAAGTATCAGTGTCAGGAAGTGTTTGACTGCCAGGTTCAGACCAAGTTACTGCTGTAACGAATGGTTGTGCTGAGTAACACCTCAAGAGTCTTAAAGAGAGAAAGAACACAGAACGTTTCCTTTCAGCCAACCATAACAGCAAAAGAATACACACTATGATTGCGCATAGTAGTTAGCATGATGATGGCATGAAGAATGTGTACATTCTATACGAATCGCAGCGGATGAACATAATGACTCGGTGTATCAATCGCTCTGGCCGTCAATTTTTACCCTTTTTAACTCTCCCACATGTTCAGTATGGACTGTGTGAGCAGCCCATAGAAGCTGTGCTAAGTAGCTAATAATTTGAATCTAGTGAGGTTAAATGTAGTTGAAAGCTAACCCCACCCCAACCCCGTATTATTTAAGCGTTATAATAGGTCACTGGTAGGTGAACATGGAACTTATCACAACGAAAATGTAGAAGGTTTATACTCTGAGTGTTCGTGGACTGTGTGTGTGTGTGTGTTTTCGAGACACTTAGAGGCTCTGTTGAGGTTGTTTTTTTCTATAACACACTGTCACCATTATCGCGGGACCATTACATCAACTCAACAGTGGCATGACACCAGTATTCCCTACAAGTGATTTACAATAGGGTTACATAATGCATTTTCATTCAGACATCTTCAATAAGCGCTTCATCCTGGAGCACACTATAGAAACACTGTGGAGCTTCTGATTGACTGAACACACACCTGATCCAGGTTATCAGCAGAGATGCATCTTATCAGAGATGCGATAGTTTAAAAACAAACAGGACAAAGTAGCTTAAGGGACATGTGTTGCCCATCACTGTTCACAAGTCAGTTTGTTTGAGTCTTGGAGTAAAAAATCCATTCATTACCTAGCGCTTATCCTGTTCAGGGTCGTACAGGCGCTGGAGTCTATCCCAGATAACTTAGGGTATGAGGCGTGGTACACCCTGTACAATTGACAGTTAATCTCATGACTAACACTTAGACACAGATAACCATTCACACACACATTCACTCCTATGGACAATTTTGAGTAGCACATGCACTTATACCCAATCGCATGCGTTTGGAGGTGGGAGGAAACCGGAGTACCCGAGGAAAGCGCACGCAAGGACGTAGAGAACATGCAAACTACACACAGAAACACCCTGGCCAGGAATCGGATCCATTCTCACATGACCTTCTTGCTGTGAGGCAGAAGTGTTAACCACTCTGGCACTTTGTCTCTCAACTTCAATTAATGTGAGTATGGTTTTGAGTTTTGACCTTAGCATCATTCAGTTGTTATGATGTGCTAACAGAAGTCAGTTTGGTAAAGAGTCTTAACCTTCTGTCAACAACTTTTTAGGGGGCGGTATTGTGTCAGAGTGGTTATCACTCCTGCTTCACAGGATGGAGGTCATGGGTTTGATTCCTGCCAAGGGGACTCCGGTTTCCTCCAAACACATGCGGTTGTGCATAGGTGAATTGGCTACTCTAAATTGTCCATAGGAGTGAATGTGAGTGAGAATCTAAGACTGTCTGTCTCTAAGTGTTAATCCTGCGATTGTCCAGGGTATACCCCGCCTCACACCCTAATTTAGCTGTTTTAGACTCCAGTGCCCCCGTGACCCTGATAAGCGGTAGTGAATGAATGAATGTATACACCTTTTTAAATCAGTTGTCAGAAAGGGTTGTTTTACAGCTTTTCATGCAGCCCACACACCAACCGACTCTAAATAAAGTGCTAGTACTGTACGTATCAGTACATCATAGTGTCTAAAAGTATCGGTAAGAAAAAAATGACGGTTGAAGAGCAAACGTAATTCGCTGTTGACGTGTGTGACATTCTGTTACATTATTAGGCTTCACTATTTCCCCAGTGCCTACTTACTACAAAGATTCTAAAAGCAAAATCAAGCTGGTATCCAACACGAAATGTCCCTTCACGGTGACCCATATCTGAAAAATGCTAACTAACATAGGCTGTATTGTGCTACACTGTAGGACACTGTGTCACTTCATGCCATGATATTAGTTGCCTTGGACTTCTTCAGTCACGCACATCAAGGTCAATTCAATTCAATTTTATTTATAAAGCACTTTTAACAATACACATTGTCCCAAAGCAGCTTCACAGCAGATAAACAGTAAGAAGAAAAAGAAAAATGTGAATGTGTGACATATATCCCATTGAGCAAGCATTAGGTGACGATGGCAAGGAAAAATTGTTTCATTAGATACAGAACATAATGTACAGTGGCACAAAAGCATCATCTTGAGCGTATACACGCTAAAACCGACTTAACATTTTTTCTCAACCAAAAAGAATCAGGATTCTTTCCTACGGGAGGTGAAAAGTACTTAAAACCTTACTAGTTGTACAAGTTCAGTATTTGCATTCATTTACCAGGAAGGTCTGATGAATTTGCTCATGCAGTTTTTATACGGATGCAAGTATTCTGTAACTTGTAAATAATCTAGCATGTATACGGAGAAATTGTTCTGGTGTTGGCAGATAAAGGCAGACTGCAAACCATAGATCCTTTGTTTTTAAACTCTCCACGCTGCATGTTTTCTGTTTCTCCCGTCGTTGCACCTGCAGAGCTAGGCAGGAAGCCAGCGCAGGTGCTAATGTAGCCTGGTCTGTTTGTGGCTTCATCAGCGCCCCGGCAGCTATGAAACACTGCAAATCCTGCTCTTGCTCACTTCCTGTCTGTCTGAAAGAGTGAAACAGTGTGTATCGTGAGGCGTGAGACCCTGCTCTATGTCACTCGCTGAGACAGGTGGTGTGTGTGTGTGTGTGTGTGTTTGTGTGTGCATTAGTAAGCTTGGGCCTGCTAAAGGATGTGTTGGTTTATGAGCTCCCCTGACTTGGTGCATGCCTGAATCTAAATATAGAGATGGATCTGTTACAGTTCAAAGTCTGACTTATCAATTGGCTTCTGTTCTTTGGCTCTGTTGCTTTGATTTTAATCAAGGGTTAGTGGTTGACAGCAGCACGTACCCTTGAGAAAACATCACTGTGACAACAGCGTGTTGCTAGACAAGGAAGCAGCAAACAAGATCTGATGCCTTTTTGCTCAGTGTGTCATAACTCTATGCAGTCCTGAATTCTTTTTTTTAATTTTTTTTTTTAAGTCTGCATCAGTTTGCATCCGAGCATTTCAGACCTGATAGATACTATGTGCGTTAGTATACAGTACATCTGCTATTCAAGAAATGTTAATCTTCCTTATCAAACTTCTTAAACAGAATTATATACATCTCAAATGACCTTTTCGAGTGAAAAGTTTCTATATTGTTTAAGATCTAATCGAAATATGTCGAACATACTGTCCTATACCCATGGTGGATGAATGGATCTAGCTTGTGTTTTATAGCAAATAATAGGAAAAATAATCAAATAATTATAATAGTCAAATTAATTCCCACAAATTAAATCAAAGTGAAAGTGCATACAGTGGGTTGATGATTAACAGACACAGACACATTTAAGTTTGATACTCACTGAGGTTATATCATTTATAATATCCTGCCTCATCAAAATTGTGTTGTTTGAAAACTCAACAGCTCAAAAGATAGAGAGGTGAAGGACCTGGTTTATATTTTTTTTATGTACCATAGAAACCATGCCCTCATCTTTCTAACCTTATCAACTTTGGATTAAATTCATTTAATCAAATGCATTCATCATTTCTGTTGCTTTCATCTGGTTCTCATCTTCTATCTCTTCTATTATTACAACGAAACAACGGGGGGGAAAAAAAATATGATTCAAGCAAATGCGGGTAAAATGATTAATGCTCATCAAAATAAGCTGGAAGCTAAAGATAAATTGAAATTTGCGGTTGAGAAATGAATTATGTAGTTTCATTAAACATACCCCTGCCCCTCGAGAGTTATGTTTCCTGACGGAGGCTGATTAAGACAATGAGCTCATACCATTAAACCAAAATTTAGCATCATGACTCATTACGCTGTCGACAATTGATTTTATAGAAGGGATATTGACCATCATCGGTTCACTATACCATGCAAGATTGATTTAGTGTCATTTTATAATTCATTATTAAGACAAGGTTTGAGCTTTGATGTATCTGTTGCAAATGTTATTCTGTATGCTAAAATCCCTTCTTTTCACATTCCAAGTGAGACAAGTCGTGAGTGACCACACCTGAGAAGAGGAAATGGAGTTATGCAACATGCAATAATATTGTTTCTTTCGCTTAATGGTGGATGCACCAAGACAATGCGTTTCGTAAGGGTTTATTTGATTAGTTATTAAATAATCGCATCCTCAATTAGTCTTACTAAGAACCCTGTCTAAAAAGAGAAGACTTCTGTTGAATGCATTTTGTGATTTAAAAAACAACAACGGATGGCCTGTTTTCAGTAACCGAAAACCAGTATGTATGTATTTAATGTGTGTATGTGAGTGATGCCCTGTCCACACGAGCACAGATATTTTTAAAACTGCAGTTTTTTTCTACGCGGTTTAGTCGTTTATCACATCCACACGCAAACGCAGCATCCGGTGACTAAAACCAAACTTTTTTGAAAACTCCAGTCAGGTTGGACATTTTTAGACACTACGGTTGCAGTGTTGCTCTTGGAGAGTAAAACTGGAGATTTTGGCTTGTGACGTCGCGTGCGTTCTGATTTGACGTCAGATTTATCTCCTTTGTTTACATGAGTCGAGTCTGGGCAGTGGTGGACATAGCTAAAATATTGCTCATAATAACTGTGCTAGCTGGGCTAATAACATGCACACAGATACATGAACAGTTCTCCTATTACACTGCGTCAGAATGCAATATTGCGCAGGTCACAGTCCATTAATTATCAGTCCACGAATAAGACTCTCCCTTTCTTCATGTTGTTAGCCTACCGTAATATGTAAATAAACTTTTTTTTCAGGCTTCTAATTGGCCAGCATAGCTCTTGACAGCACTTCATAACATGTTCCGGCGTTTTCATGTGGACAGAGGGTTAGCACGCCTGCCTCATCGTGGCAGGTCATGGGATCATGGGTTTGATTCCGGATCAGGGTGTTTCTGTGTGGAGTTTGCACGTTCTCCCCGTGCTTGTGCGGGGTTTCCCCCGGGTGCTCCAGTTTCCTCCCATCTCCAAACACATGAGATTGTGTATAGGTGAATTGGCTACTCTAAATTAGGGCATATGACATAATAATAATACATTTTAAAAATAAATTGTCCTAAACTGGGATAGGCTCCAGCCCCTGAGACCCTAAAAAGGATAAGCGGTAGACAATGGATGGATGGATGGATGGATGGATGGATGGATGTGGACAGATTTTGTTAAACCCGTGGTTGTGGGGACAAAAACTCCATGTATAAAAATACCTGTGTACGTGTGGACTAGGCATTAGTCCACAATAAGGTTTTGCTCTGTCACTGCTATGATGTTCATGTTGTCAGTACTCTGCCTTTTTGTTTTTGCCTTACCCTTAACCTTTGTTCCTGGAATCCTTCTGCCTGACTGACACTGTCACTTACTTATTAAGCCAAGTCACTGTTTGGGTACACTGACAGACCTATGTACTTTTTCCAGTCAGCCAGGACTACCTGCTGAAACATCTTTTCATCAGGCAACAGAAACGGAGCTTCCATTTACCTCTCTCGTGCTTCGATCTAAATACATGGCTACGCCTCCATTTTCAGCAGCAGTCAGTCACGTAGCAAAGAAAACAAAAACAAAAAAACGCACGCCCCCTATTAATCACAGATCTGGGAATACAGGATACATCCAATTTAACCCACATTAACGATGTTAAAACTGCTGCTTGATCAGGTTCCCAATGTAGACATTGATTTTTGCTAGGGGGCAATAGGCGGACAGGTCTGAGGCATATCTCGGCAATGTAAAGATCGTGTTTTGCGATCGTGTTTCGCGTTTCAGCTCGTCATGCGTGAATTGCAATCAAAAATACTTTAATACTCAAGCGTTTAAAAGGGGAGGATTTCTGGAACAGCTTCTAAATGTGCAAATCCTGTATTCCTGTCGTACCGGTATTATAGCTAATCTTTTTTTTCTGCTTTTACAGGATGCATCAATAGCTCACCGATTCCACTTGATGAGGGAAAAACATCCCGAAAAGTTCAACAGCAGGTAAAGTTATGTATGTGTAATCAGTGTAAATGGGTTAAAAAAAAATGATCAGGTTTTAAAATAAAAAATAATCCAACACCATTTTAATCATGAACATGTTTTACATCATTTGCTTTCCACCCTGATTGTTTGAGATGCCCAAAGGCTATCAGAAATGGCATCAGTATTTAAGACCTAGAGATTAAAAAGGTGAAATAATATGCTATTCCTGGCCTGTCATTTGACAGTGCAGCCTTAATAAATGCCACCTAACTGGCAAGGTTAATTGATTATTGTTGCTTGGCTACAGTGAAAAATTGCAACCAGTTCATAATACTGTATGTAGCCGTTTTATGTAAGTAGCCTTTTCAGTGCTAAGTTCTTGAACTTTTCTTGAAGTTTGTATAGCTTGTGATCTTTAATATTTTTCTTTGCATTCAGTCGCTTTCAGGGATTTCAGGCCCATAAACGTGTAATCCATTAGTCAACAGCCTCCAACACAAAAACAATGTTGAAGCGATTTTGCCTTATAACCTTCAAAAGCAAACGTTGACACCGAAAAGCGTGATGAGTGCGAGCTATTTCACTTCATAGCTCTTGGAAAACTGTCAAGGTCATTGTCAGGCTGAGCACAATGGCGCTTGTGGCTGAGCTGCAGGAAGAGGTGGAGTGAATGTCACTTTGTAATTAACTGTTATGTAATGCATTTCTTGTCAGTTCCGAATCTAAAGCTCGTGGGTTAGTGCATGGCAAACTATTCAGCTTGGTAAGGACATCTATCGTGAACAGGGAAATAGAAAGAGCAATAATTTAACTGTTTTTTGTTGTTGTTGTTTTTCTTTTTTACCATTTTATCTGAAATGTAAAGACAAACAATTCTGTTTAAAACAGTCCATTTTCTTAAGGACACCAAAATGACCCTTTGTATTATCACTTATGATATAGTCACTATAAAAAGTCATCTTGTCACCAACCTGTCATGTTGAAACAAATGAGACTAAAAAAACACAGGGAATCTGTATTTAATTCAATCATTTAATGTCTGTGACACTTGCACAATGGGCCTGTTTAAAATCTGTATGGAGCAAATTTACATATACATGAAGACAAGCAGCAAGATACTTTACTTAATAAAGCTTATTTTGAGTACAGCCTTATTTTGAAACATCATTGGTGGTTGGGTAGAACCAAATCGTTGAATTATCTAGCAATCAAATATCGCCCCATCGTTCCTAAATGGGGGAGGTGGCTCAATGGTACGGCTCTGGGACAGTGATCAGAGGGTTAAGGTTCAAGCCTTGCACCAGGCAAGCTACAGTCATTGATTCCTTGAGCAAGGCCCATAACCCCAGTTGCTTAACATTAACCACGCGTTCTGTTTGACCCTGCTGTAACATCGTGGGACCGGTCACCGGAGTTCTAATTCACTTCTGGTTCGCGATGACGTCACTTCCGGTCCAAGATGGTGCCGCGATGTTTCATTTCCGGGGTAGGGTGTATATAAACAGCACCTCTACCCCTGTAACAACGCGAAGTATCGTTTTGGCAAACACATTAAGCAACTCTCCTTATACCTCTACTTAATAACCTGGTGCTACAAACTCTTTGTGAACTTTCTGCCTCATACGGATTTACCAAGGACTTTGTGCACGCCCCGTCTCCTGTTCACGTTGCTCTCTCAGCCTCTACCTACCCCTGCTGCACTTGGATCCACTACCTCAAAAGCCCAACGTTCGCCCAGGTCAGCCATAGGCGCAACGTGACACCTGCGCTCTGACCGCAGCCTTCAAATTCATAATAATATGACATGCGAAATAAAAACATTTTACTGCATGTATGTGTATGTGATTAATAAGATCTGAATTTGAAATGACGATGAAACACAACTTCCCGAAATAAGAGGACATTGGATATATCGATCGGAAGAATGAGGCATAATTGCATTTAAACATGTTTATTATGTTATAAAATCTGATCGTGTCTCTGGTATTATCACAATGCCAGCGCTACATGCACTAACGTAGTGCATGTAGCGTTGGCGTTGTGATCATATCAGAAATATGATCAGATTTTATAATGAATAAATAAATAAATCGTTTGAAATGTCATTGTTTAACATAATAAACATATTTAAACGCAATTATGTCTCAATGCACTTATAGCTCACAGATATAAGGTATTCCAATTTGATGATCAGATTTTAGATATAAATAAATACGTTTAAATGGAAATATTTCAGACATTTGATTACAACGTGTTCACATTTCAGTCAGTAATTCGCACTCATTTAGTGGATCTGTAATAACGTACTATGCAAACAGAGACTTTCTCAAGTACTAATGAAGTAATGTATTATGAACAATCATGCCTTTATTTAACAATATATAATGCATTATGAAAGTACATGTCTGCCAACTGCAGAATCATGTAGACGCACAATGAGGTCTGTAAATATGTAGGGGCCGAGTGATTTGCAGTCCTGCCTCACAGCAGGAAGGTCATGGGTTCGATTCCCACCCAGGGTGTTTCGTGTGTGGAGTTTGCATGTTCTCCGTGTGCTTGCGTGGGTTATCCCCAGGCACTCCGGTTTCCTCCCACCTCCAAACACATGTGATTGTACATAGGTGAATGTGCTACTCTAAATTGTCCATAGGAGTGAATGTGTGTGTGAATGGTTGTCTGTCTCAAAGTGTTAGTCCTTTGATTAACTGCTGATTGTCCAGCGTGTACACCGCCCTAACTCACACACTAAGCTATTTGGGATAGACTCCAGCGAATGAATGAATGATAAGATATGTAGGTGTTGTGGTTTGTACCATAATAACGAACGTTATGAAGTATTGATTATTAGCACATTGTGTTGTGGTTAGTGATGCAGTCAGGTATTCAGTTTTGGCATTAAGCTGAGAAAAGAGGTGAGCTCTCGATTGTACCAAAATGAGGAACACACCACTGACAAAGTAATAAACAAATTCCAAGACTGCTTATAGTAAAAAAAATTCTGGTTTTTGCATCCTACATGACCAGACTTTAAAACTTCAGACATGAATAGCTATTAACTATTAACTGGTAGGTTCAGAGGGATGTATGGATTATTTCAGTCAGTGTATAGCTTAAGTCAAATATATGACATTAATACATACATAAAAATGTTTTTAATAGTATGGGTTGGATCAGGTGACATTAGAGAGAAAAATACCAAATTTGGTCCTAATAGCAGCCTTTGCTCGTCATACCAGCTTGGATTTTATAAGCCATATGTTTGTGTTTGCATTTTCTGTGTGTGTGCCATGTGCTATGAGTGTATGAATGTAATGACTGCATATATATGTAGGCGTGTGTGTGTGTGTGTGTGTGTGTGTTCTTGTTTTCATGAATCTGTTTTCATGACTTTGTGTAATGACATGGGTAATACACTGTTATAACGACGTAAGCATGCTTTATGGGGACATTTCATGAGCCCCTGTAAGTAAAATAGCTTTAAGTGTGTGTGTGTGTGTGCGCGCGTGTGTGTACCATGGTCCAGAAGAGACCCAGTGTGGCTGTGTTCTGGACCGTGTCATTCCCTGCTGCTCCGTGCCTGTGGTGTGGAGGGATAAATATACTCTTCTCCTCCTTTCCTGCCAAAAGAACAGCCCGACAAAGGCTCACTCCTCTCTCCTGCTGCTCCACAGTCGTATACACTCTGCAAGGGGCTGTTACACACTGCAGGCTACCTGAATCCAGACCTGAGTCATCCCTTTGCTTTGTCTTTTCCTTTTCTAATTTGGCCCATGCCACTGTGAACAATTCAAGGCACAGTTCAATCTTTATCAGGAGCAAGTGTGTTGATCTAAAGCAAACTGAAACAGCGGCACATTGCCAGGAAGTCTGCAACTGCAAGGTCAGAGGTTCATATAGTAGGAGCGAGGCTCAAATTACAGCCTGAAGCAAGGGTTCGTAAAGGTGATGTAATGCCTAAAAAGGTGGAAATAGTAGAATATAATAATGTCAAAATCTTTGGAAGGGTTTGTAGATACAATTTAATTTGAGCACATCAGCATGTACGTTGTGAGAATTTTAGATTATTGTCTTTATCAGGTGAATGGAAATGGATAGAAATCAGTCATGTGGATGGGTGGAGCGGATGATCAGTGTGGACATTTAGACTTCGATCCCTTTTCCCCCCAACTCGTCTTAAATGTCTTGAACACCCTCCAGGCTCCTTAACACTTCATGCCTTCATACATCACCCTGAGGCTGTCTAGATTGCCTAACTAGATTAGGATCAGTTACTGGATTACTAAACTGCATTGTAACTGGTCACCATAGTGACCCAGACTGACAGAGCACCACAGGTCATTGACCTTGAGGGGGATTGTTCGAGATGGCTATCTCGAGATGGTAATGCTGAGTTGAGAGTATGTTGCTGCGGGTGTTTATTTGGTACTTGTGTGTGTTGGGTTTAAATAAAAGAGTTGTGTAATCCAAACAGTTCACTGACCTTTGGCCTGTGTACGTTCACATGCTGACCAGCGCTGTGATAAGGTCACATAATCACTGAAGTCTTCATGTGTTCGTTCCACCGACCCGAAGCTGTAGCACCACGTTGAAATAAAGAGGAAGCACACTAGCAGCGTGTTGGTTAGCTTTGGATGCAAAGTGCTTTGGATGCACTGCATGTGCCAAAAAGAAGTATTTTCTAAGGATTGCCAATTTAAACACGATTTCCAAGAACTTTTTTGGTGGGTGTCCCTGCTTTTGGCAATGCAAATCCGTATAAATACGTACATGCTGATAGCATGCTGCTAAAGAAACTCAATTATGCGAGCATCAAAGCCTGGAGAAAATTGCAGCCTAATTGTTTTGTTACAGGGCTTCTCAAGTGGAAGCTCGCTAATGAGGTTAGGCAGCTTGCTCCAATGAGAATGTAAAGTATGTCTAATTGTGATTTGAAATATGCTCGTAATCTTGTAATTTGACAGAGTAAAGGTAGGAAGGCCTAAAGTGGAAGCTTAGCCTAACATTAAGCATGAATGGAGCAATGAAGTCAAATTGACAATAAAACATTGTTGGGTTGGTAAAGCAAAAAATTCTTATTGGTGTTTATGATATAACTAATATTTATTGTATATTATACAGTATATGTCCCTGGGTAGCTCTTGGTTTGGCTCGGTGGATTGTCTTTGAATTTCATGACAGATGCAATCCATCATTTACACTGTACGCCTCTATATGAACCAGGGCTCGTTTAATAAACACTCATACCATCATTATCAGCAGTGCTCCACTGTGCTGGACCCTCTCATGGGCAGGCCTAGGTGTAAATTGCTTATTTTGTTAGCAGAGTGAAAATACAACACTTTTATGTAGGATGGAGATTCGAAAGGACCCTGTGGGGTACTGTGTTCATTCAAATGTTCTGATAGTTTCTAAAATTATTCCTCTCTCTGGTACGCTTTCAACTTCACCCACCCACACTGCACCAAACGCCCGTCTCCTTCCTCTCTCCACTCCACGTCGTTTCCTTCCTCGCTAACTCCCAGCGCCCATGTGGGATGGCATGCACTGGTTGTTGTCCATTACGCTCTGAGATTGACGCCGTGTTTAGCGCCACTCATGAACTCTCACACCTGTCTGCCCAGGCATCCATATTTCAGCAGCTAGAAGAAGGACACAGGGTTGGATATAAACTCAGGGCTACTTTGTCAGAGGGAGCTATGTCCTCAGGGACAAGAGTGATTGTAATTGGATACCAAAGAGATAAGGTGCGATCCACAAGAAGCTCTCCTAATAGGACTTAACTTTAAAAACAGATTCACTTACATTCAGGAGAGCTTCATCAAATGGTATGATGTTACAGGAATGTTAAAGGAAAATGTTCCCATGACAAGATAAATGAGTCAAGAACAGTTTCTGTGTCACAATGATGGCTAGGATGACCATACTGTATATATAACTGTACTTGTTAGAAAGGTGTTGTATGCTGGAGATCGGTGGGGGTAACCTGTTTGATCTGACGACAACCCAAGGCAGCATTTTTTCCCACAGTGTTTGTCGTGACACCAGCATTAGCATATGGGTGCGTCAACACAAACTTGTTTGCTGTTCCAATGACAGAGCAGCTGCGGATTCAGATACGAGTTATATATTTAGTCAGTGTGTTTATCAAAAGACAAAAAAGCTTTGCGATTAGTTTGTCGGTCTTTATGCGTATCACTCTGAGTAATTCTTTCTAAACCCTTTTCAGGATGAAAAATAAGCTCTGGTACTTTGAATTCGGCACCACCGAGACCATTTCAGCCACGTGCAAGAAGCTGAATGAAATTGTGGAAGTTGAGGTGAGTTCAGCCCGTAAACACACCCAATCATCACATGGAGTCCCACCGTAACTTTGTTTTGAGTAGCAGTCGGCACGCTCAGAATTTTAGTAAAGACATTAAAAGCTTGTGGCGCCAGTCATGTTCAAAAGGCTGTTCCACTGCGCTACGATCAACTAATAGCTGTTTGTAAATACATAAACTGTCATTTGCCATTCTAGTAGCAGGGTTTATGTGCATAAAGAAAGGAGCTGATCTAGTTTTAACCTAGAAAACGCAGGGCATATTTATGAGTAAGAGGCATCTTCCGATGTCTTTAATTTCAAGACATTTAAACACAATATGGATCCATAAGCCACTCTGACTTCACTTATATTACAACTAAAATCATACTTCATTTACTCTAATGCGGTATATGGGGTACAATATTGGGTACATCAACACGTGTTACTTCATAGGTTGTATTGGATTATATAAGGGGTAAAACATTGCAAGGAATGCTGTAATAAGGAATAATCGGGTTTGTGTGACTCCTCGAAACTTGTATTCATATCAAAAAGTTTTATACTTTTCTTTACAACCATTTCGGCACAATTTATTGAAGAACAACACTACATACATTTGGCACATTTATATTCATTCATTCATTCATTCATTCATTCATTCATTCATTCATTTATTGTTCAGGGTCACAGGTGAGCTGGAGCCTATCCAGCTAACTTCCCCGGGTATTCCGTTTTTCCTCCCGCCTCCAAACACATGTGATTGTACATAGGTGAATCGGCTACTCTAAATTATCCATAGGAGTGAATGTGTGTGTGAATTGTTGTCTGTCTCTAAGTGTTAGTGCTGTGATTAACTGCTGATTGTACAGGATGTACCCCGCCCTAACTCACACACTAAGTTATCTGGCATAGACTCCAGCGCCCCCACGACCCTGAACAGGATAAACGCTAGATAATGGATGAATGAATGACATTCACAGCCATACAAAGTAAAGAGAAATGTTTTTTTCGACAGTCTGTATCATAAAAATAGCAAACACAGGTAGTAAAAAATACTTCTGAGGTTTAAAGTCAACTTAAGGCATGTTAGCTAAAGGGAACAGTCTCTGTACTGCCTCACCACACAGGTAGTTACATACAGATAAGCGACAAAAATCACTTACCCATCATTTATCTATGGAGAGAAAGCGGCTTTGCTTTGCAGTTCGTGCTTTGCAGCTATAATTATGGTTTAATCAACCTCCAATCTGTCTCCTTCGCTGCTTACTCTTCAATGCTTAACCACTGAAATGAACCACTTCACTCGCAAAAGGCATCTAAGTGCATACAGACACAGAGAAGGCATCTACACACCTACTAGCAGATGGTGCGCTTTTTTTTTTTTTAATATCTAACGTGATTCCTTTTTGGTAAAGCGTATAAATGCTTAATTTAGTACTTAATTGGGGGAAGTGGTAGCTTAGTTTTTAAGGTGTTGGACTGCTGATCCGAAGACCGAGGTTCGTTTCCTAGCCGTGCCAAGCTAACACTGCTGGGCCTTTGAGTAAGGCCCTTAACCCTCAACTGCTCAGTTGTAAGTCGCTCTGGATAAGAGCATCTGCCAAATGCTGTAAATGTTAAAATCTTAAAAAATATAAAGTTATCCTTATCCGAGTATGACAAACACTATACAGTAAAAAACAAGAACTATTTGCTTGGTCCGATTTTTAATTACATACAAATATTCTGTTTCTCCACATGATTCCATCTGAATTCATAGCTTATATTAAATTTATAATGTCGAATAAGTCTGATCAATTTACATATTGTTGAACTAAACCAATTTTACTGTAAGAATCTTAACAAGGATGGTGTTACTAGTCTATATCTATCTGAATCTATAAATATCGTGTTAAGTATAGGCAATGAAAGTACAATGCATGATTTAATATCACAGTAGTAATGTAATAGTAATGTGTTTGGTGCAAAGCGCATGGTGTGGGTTTGATTCCTAACTCAGATGCGCAATCTGTGTTTGATTTTATTCAGGACTTAAAAATACACTTACATTTTATTGGATGATTAAGTACAACAACAAATTGTGCTAAGGCTAGCAAATTCAATCAGGTGGACCTGATGAATGGCCCGATATTGACCCGATGTAGGTATTTGAATTTCATTTACAGCATTTAGCAGACGCTCTTATCCAGAGCGACTTACAACCGAGCAGTTGGGTTAGGGTTGGGGCCTTACTCAGGGTCCCAGCAATGTTAGCTTGGCAGTGCTAGGAAACGAACCCCGGTCTTTGGAGCAGCTGTCCAACACCTTAACCACTGAGCTACCACTTCCACTTTATTCTACACATTCAGGTACACCAGATTGTTCACTGTAGTATGCTTAAGATGAATAGAAATGAGTTTGAAACTTGACCATGATTCCGAAACGTTGCATATTATTAGTCTTAGGTACGTTTAATTAGGGAAGCATTAAGAAGAATTCTACTTTACATTCATGGGCCAGTGTTCAGGTGCAAATAATTGCTGTACGGTATGTTATCGTTTTCATTGATTTGAACTTTCACTCCAAGTGTGACGGCATCATCTTGGACCTCAGCAGCACATCACTAGAGGGGATTGCTGTGCTGAACATTCCCAGCATGCACGGTGGCTCGAACTTATGGGGAGAGACCAAGAAGAGACGCAACTACAACCGCATGAGTAAGAAGCTACCTGAAAGGATGTGTGTCAGCACCGTCACTGACGTCAAGGAACTTAAATTTTGTGTTCAAGGTAAGTCAGAGTCTGGTAGCATTCCAGAGTCTTTATATAAGAGAAGTCTTAGTCCAGTTACTCTGCTAAAACTATCAATTTTTACTGTCGGGATACGTTCGAGGTACGTAATTTGCCTAAAGTTGATTGAGTGAAATCAGATTTCCAGCCCTTTCCATAAGCGTATAAAATTGGTGGTTGTCTCTGTGGAGCAGCTGGCAATTCCGAGCTGCTTAATGTGCATTAGCATCAGCAGCAGCTCTGACTCACCAGCGCTTTCACAACTGAGGCTACCATTCCACCTCTCTCCAGTCTCATTGTGTTTTGGGACTTTCCTTCAATTACGTCGCAGGCTAAACGATTAGCGGTGTTAATATGCATTTAGGGAACTGGGTCAAATGTACCACTTTGCAGCTTCCCACAGTGTCACATTTGATGCTGTGCTTCAGCACACTACGTTCTCTCCAAGAAGAATTTAACAGCGCACACCTTGGGGACGCTTCCCTCACTATTCACTGAGTCGGGAAGAACACACTGTGCTGCAACAGTGATGCCCAAGGTCAGAGCAGGAACAGCTGTTGTATGTCATCAGCCGTTAACGTCAAACACACTGAATTCCCCTTGTTGCATTTACGAAGAAGAGACTGAAACCTCAGCCATTTTTATTCGCCTCTCTCGCATGTTATTTTGCTGTATCATCCTGACTCCATTTCTGTCTTTCTTATTGTACAAGGCCTGGGGTCTCCATAGTAACAGGGCTGATGGGAGTCACTAATGCACCAAGAAACGAAGGGGAATGAGTGGTAGAATGGAGGGATTGGTGGGTGGATGGCGTTGGTGATGTTACCAGGAACATGACTCATCTGTAATCTGCCCTAGAGGCTGTAATACTCAATCCAGCACATAATACAGCATGTACCGGGATGGAGTGTAGCTCTGCGCTCACATCACTCTCGGTCACTTTCACTGAATCATACTTTCAGCTTATATTAATGCTGTGTTGCAAGAAAACTGGATTAGCTTCCTGCTGTTTGCAGCTGTATAGGTGGATGGCATCATCGCAAGACTTTTTTTGATGCAAAGGAATTTAATAATACTATTCAAACATCATTGTTTTAGATTGATTATGTATTATTGAAGACCTTACAGAGAAGACAGGACTAAAGTAATATTTGAATGACTCCAATGTTATTGAATATACAGCTAAATATTCAGGTAAATATAGCAAATGTGCTGAATCACAACTTTTATTGGGACACAGTAATAATATGTATTTGGCATGCTCACTTTTCAACACCAATGTGGGAAGTGGTAGCATTGTGGTTAAGGTGTTGAACTGCTACTCAGAAGATCGAGGGTTCAATTCATCATGTTACCACTGCTGGGCCCCTGAGCAAGGCCCTAAACGGCTCAGTAGGATTTAAAAAAAAAATAAAAAGAGATAAATGTAAGTGGCTGTGGAGAAGGGCGCCTGCCATAAATGTAAACGTTGAGTTTGTGTCATGTCACACTTCACATTGGGGGTTAATGATTCATACGAAAGTAGATACTCAGGGATTTAGGAAGTTAAATTTTAAAGTTATTTTAACGTCAACATTTTTTTTAAGTTAAAGTTTAAGAAGTAGTGTGTTTCCGGTTGTATCTATCCTACTAGCAGGGGCCGACTTGACCATTAAGCAAGGTTTAGGGCGTTGGAGAATTATTGGGCCACCCCAACAAATACCAAGAAACCTATATAAAGCAAATATTACTTAATAGTTTTATTTATTTGTGAGTTCAATCATATTTAATTTTACATTGAGAAAATTATCTATATTTTAAACATGTCGTTTATTTACAAATGTAGAAGAAATATATAGAAAAAGTTCACATTTGACTGTTTGGTCCTAGTACCTGGAATGAAAAGTCCCACAAGGGTTAGGGTTAGGGTAAAAGTTCCGAAAAATCGAAACAGTTCACACAAAACTTTCTATCTTTAACACAATTTTTGATATCAACTTAATTTCTGCACTTTAAGATGCCCCAAGTGCTTGTTCACAAAAATCTAATATTGGAAGGCATCATACAACTACAATTCTCTGTTTTAGGAACCAATTGAGGCAATGATTTATTTGTTTATGCTGAATAAAAATGTCCTGGCAGCAGTATGAAATGCCAGAGTACTGGTAAAAAGGGTTATTACAACTCAATTTTTGCCCTAAGTCTTTATAAAATCATAAATTGTTATCATTGTTATAAAATGTGATTAATGGAGCAGCTATATTGCACACCGAAGTGTTCTTTTATCCATTTCATCTCACCTGTCTTTGTGACATTGTCAAACAAGGAACAGTGGCACTAATCACTTAGCCCAATCTCCTTCTGTCTCACACACATGCACACACACATGCACACACACGCACACACGCACACATGCACACACACACACACACACACACACACACACACACACACACACACACACACACACACACACACACACAC
>JAOUQX010000040.1:8490955-8501254 GCA_028566295.1 Liobagrus marginatus
TCTCGGATTTGGGCTCGTATCTAGAACGAAAATATGGCCCGAGCTCCGGCTCGTATCTCAAAAAACTTGTATGTTAGACTGCTCGTATCTCGAGGTTCCACTGTAGATAGATAGATATTTATATATAGTACAGTCTCATAATTGTCGGTACATAAAGCACATTGTTTTTATTCCTGGTTTTTTAGGGTTGATATCCCTGCTATGTACAATAATTTGGATGCCTCTTTGGATACTACAGTCTTCACACAGTACACTCAGAGCCAGGAGGAGTCCATGTATGTACTGTTTTGCATTAGTTTCATAATCGCAGCGTCTCGGTGCCGTTTAGTGTTCTGAGCCGTTTACCAACATGTGTTTACGTTTAGGGACAAAATGCCAACAGAGGAACAAGCTGAGACCAAAGAAACTTGTATGAATAAAGTGACGGTAAGGCGTCGTATATCTGGCTGAATTGTATTGCATGTGTATTATCTGAAGTGGAGCAAGAAGTCACCACGTCAAGAAGTAAATGGATTCTTTTTTTAATCCGTAGGATTTAATGGAGGCGGCAGAATCTGAAAGTGATGATCCGAAAGTGCAAGATAATGCCGGTCTAGACACGGCTGCACAAGACAATGCAACAAGCAAAGATGACCAAACTACAGAAGCGCCTTCTTTTCTGGACATCACAGCTACAGATGCCGCTGAACTTCAGGATTCTGCAAACCGTAGCGAGAACCCAAGCCCCAATGTATCCGGTTCGTCTGACGTGATCTCTGGTACTCCTCCAAAGCCTAGCAGCCGACGTCAGTCTTTCATCACCCTTGAGAAATATGAAGAGGGTCGGCCAGCTAATTTACCCACTGTTGCAACATTTACTGGACCACTCGCTAGGACGTCTTGTAGCCAGGAGCCCCCGGAGTCACCAGAAGACTCAAAATTACCTTCGCCTTCGTTTTACTCTCAACCAGAAACTGGTACAGAGGAATCTGTAGCTAATATTGCGCAGGATGCTACTAATCAGAATGATGAACACAATCTGGAAATAAAGACTGAGTTCAAATCTGTGGATAAATCTCCAAGTGAAGGCACGGAAGATGATTGTGATTTTATGATCCCAGACACCCAGACTCAAGAGTTGACCGAGGCAGCGGAGCCTGCTAACAAGTCTTTAGATTCCGGCAAGGAGGGGAACACTGAAACTTCTTCACCTGGTGGAGAATCCGAGGTTTTGATTGCTTCTCAGATTTCAAGTCCAGTTGAACCACGGCGGTCGGGTAGACGTCGGAGTAGACGTGTCCTGCCTGGGGAAGAGTCGGAGCAGGAATCCAAGAAAAAGAGTCCTGTCGGTGCATCGACTATAAATGAGGCACAAATATCTACACCTTCCAAAAAACCAGACATTTTGCCCACAAGAACCAGAAAAAGTAGAGTCCATGAAGAGAACACGAGTGAAAGTGGCAAATTAAAGAATAACAAGGAAAAAGATTCACAAGTACAGGCTCTGGACATTGACGTCACTACGAGTTCATCGCAGGGAAGCAGTAAACGTAAAGCGGTTAACCAGACCGAGACTCTTACTGAAAAACAGTCTCCTTTAAGTCAAACTGATAAGAAGGAGTCTCCTCTTAGTCAGACAGATAGTTCCCCAAATAGTAGGCCTGTAAGGCGGACCAGATTAAGTCATGCAAATGCAGACATTTCTGACGAAAGACAAAGAGTTCAGAATTCTCAAGGAGACTCTCCGGGTGCTAACGGCGCTGCATCTGATGCTAGTAGCCAGTCACCTACCAGATCAAAACGACCAAGGCGGTCTGAAGCACAAATCAAGGATAAGCCTGGGCTGAAAACTGAACAAGTTAGTGGCCCAAGTCCTGCTCAGGAGCCTACAACACATGCGAAAGGCAGATTAGGTAGGGGGAAGTTGATTGTGGACAAACTAAATAACCGCAATAAAAACAATACTCCATCAAGGTCAGTGAATTCTGAATGCTCACCGGGTAATGAGATCAGTGAGCTACAGGACAATTCCCAAGGGCGTGGCAAATATAGAACTCGTCGGTTATCTCAAGCCTTGTTGGCATCTGTTGAAAGTTCAGAGTCTGGTGCATCTGATAGTCGTGATAGTCAGCGATCTAAAAGATCTAGATGGCATAAATCATCTGAATTAACACCTAGCTCGGTAATAAATGAAAATTCTCCTGTGGATATGTTGGGCAAGGAAGAGCTTAGCCCTTCTGTTCCTGTGGATGTGTGTAAGAATGAGCCAGAAGCCTGTTCAGTTGTTAGTCCACTGAATGAGGTTCAAGAGGTTCGCGGTGCCGATTACAAACTTGAGGCCAATGTAGCAAATGAAGTCCAAGCAAACGAACATAACGCCTCTGATGTAAAATCTCCTGAGGAGCAACAACGTGATGAAAACTCAACGATGCAACCAGATTCTGAGAAAGAGAAGTCTGTTAACACTCTTCTGGAAGAGAGTCCTGTTGACAACGAAACCGTTTCATCTTCGCAGAACAGCCTGCAGCTGCCTGGAAAAATTGAGTTAAAGACGCCGGTGTTACGCAAGTGTCCACATAGTAAAAGAGGACGTGGGCGCAGACGTTCAACAAACTGTAACTGCTTTAAAGTTAGCAGCAGCACACCATCAAAAGAAGAGTGCGGTAATTCCGAAGCTGTACAAAATCTCGAGGAGAACACGAGCAGTCTGGCATCCAAAGCGGAGTTGAGCAATATTGCATCTGTCTTACCAGAGAAACCAGAGAGTGTGGCACTTCAAGATCTGAGTCCTGATGATGCTAACGTACAGTCTTCTCCATTATTGTCCACTTTGACCGACGGAAAGGTGCCTGGCGAACCTCCAGAGGCAACGCATGATGAAAATGTTTCCCAGTCGGCTGAAGTGCAAGAAGATTCGCATCAGGCAGAGGAACACCATGAAGACGTCACGGAAGTTACAGAGAATAAGCATGAGGGAAATGAAGAAAAAGTTACTTCCGAAATCTCCTCTAGCCAGGTGCAAGCACAGGAAGTTCCAGGCGAACCAGACGTCTCCACGAGCCCCACCCACCCTGTGGAGGATAAGGCAATAAATCAGGAACAGTCTGACTCTCCTGTCAGGCAGGAGGAAGTGGTTCATAGTGAAGAAAAATCAGAGATGCCAGAAAAGGAGGAGCTTGTTTCTGAGCAGGATGCTGCAGCTCCATCGCCTCCAGAGGAAACCGAATTAGACCGGATCAATCAGGAAACGAGCGCCGCCGCCGACGAGGAAGCAACACAGATAGACAACGAACCCTGCGAAGCATCTTTACCACCGCAAACGGCCTCAGCTGAAGCGTACTTGGACTCTCCATCCAAACGGATGTTTTCAGATTCTCTTTGTAAAAACGCAGACGCGAGGCAGAGTCCTAGTAACAGTGCAACACGTGGCGTATGGTCACCATCAGCTTCTCCATCTACAAGCATTCTGAAGAAGGGGCAAAAGAGGCAATGTGAAGAAGATTCACCATCATCTCTCATTAAGGTAGGGTTTTAGGATCAAAGATTTATTAAAGAGCAGGCGCTTACTTTTCTGGATGTTGGTTAGGGCTGAACAATTAATCATGTTTTGTAATATCGCAATATGACAAGCAAATTTTTGATCGTAATTCCACAAAGCAGACTCTGAGGAAGCAACAAGTTGCTACGCAGATCTGTACTTTGACCTGTTAACGTATACAATGGGGTTTGTTAAAGTAGTTTAATAAAAATGTCAGTCATTCATATCAATTCACCTACTTTCATCATAACATGGGCGTGGCCTACGGGAAACGATTTATAAAGTTTGTTTAATAATAGTGTGTTGGTTGTCTTTGTTGAATAATGAAGAAGATTAAAATATAATCGCATATTAAATTGCAGGCTTGGTTTAAAAAACAAAACAAAACACTTTCAAAAGTCGTTCAGCCGTAATATTGGTGTGTTTAGATATATTGTTTCTTGTTATTGTAGTCTCGCAGAGTTTCTTTCGCCAACCCAATATACCAACAGGAACTGGCTGATGATATCGATCGCCGTAGTCCAGTAATAAGGACCAGCTCTCCCAAGTCAAAAGTTGTTGGACAGCCTAAAGTATTATGTCATTTGTTTATTTATTATTATACAGTATGAAAGCAAACGAGCAATTAATTAGATTCCAACTGTGTTACAGTATAATACAACACCTACAAAAGGCCTGTTGTCCCTCAGCCCTCGCATCCTTCGCAGTCCAGGTTACAGGAGTTCGAAGAAATGCCTGGTATGTGTGTCTGTTTCATAGAGCATTTTATATCGTAAACATTTGAATAGTCTGAGCTGGTCTGATGATCGAAAGCCTGCTCTTAATGATTAGTGGACTGTTAACTTACAAATTGCACGTTCACGTTTAACATGGCAACAGATCTCGGAAATGAGCCAGGAACCTCTGCCCATTCCAAAGGATTGTGTTTATCCGGCTCTTGTCTGCTGTTCGACTCCTGTGGAAGCTGTTCTGCCTCAGATTTCGTCCTCAATGTGGTAAGCTCTAGTCTCTAATTATAATGCCATTTGTTCTGGTGAATAAGTGCAGTTGTATTCAGCTAGGCCACCGTCCTCCACTTTATCTACACTAGCCTGCTCCTTTTTACATTCCGCTGTGCGTTCTTTCAATGACTTCTACAGAGTTAGAAGTTTACCAGAGAGAGGGTTAACCCCCATTTTCCAACATTGACTATCTGGACAAACGTATTTGGGGCACCTGGCCAACACATCCACGTTCTAAATTCCACATATAGTTGTTGAATAAACTAACACAGCCTCCGTCGCATCAGTGAATTCCGGAGACCCTAAATCCTGACCTCAACCCTACTACTGAACACCGTTTGGATGAACCGTGGAGCTCGCTTTGTGTACATGGGCAGTGTCACACAAGGAACAGGTTTGGGCCTCTGTTTCAATGAAGGAATAATGAAATCCTCCAACATACAATGACATTCTGATGATTGTGTGGAGGTTATATAAGGCTGAGACTAAATCTAGAATAGGGTGTTAAAAAAGATGCCTATGATGTTCAGGTGTCCTAATACTTTTGGCCACGTAATATGATTCATTTAAGCAAATAGCTCATTTTTAATTGCTCTTAGCTAAATAAAAATGACCACAGCTCTCAGCTACGTTTGTACAAATGAACTTTTCCATGCCGTTCTAGTTTATTTAGATGCGCCGGTAGTGTGTTTTGTGTTTATGTATGTATTTGCTTGTCACTGTATATTTTTCTGTACCTAGGCCTCGAGGGTTTGGACAGCTTGTGCGTGCGAGGAATATTAAAACAGTTGGAGATCTGAGCGCTCTGTCCCCAAGCCAAATAAAGTTGCTTCCGATCCGCTCACCTAAAGTGTCAAATCTCAAAAAAGCGTTAAAGACCTATCATGAGCAGCAGGTACAGTAAACGCTTGTGAAACAATTGTATAAATTGCGCTTGGCTGATCTTATATCTACTAATCTTTGCTTATTTATTACAGCGCCAAGGCCGACCAGATGACTTGAAAAGCTTTGATGTGATGGAGAAAATGACCTCCGAACCTGATGAGACCCCTGCAGCTCCAAATCAAGAGGAGGACCTAATGTTTGGAGATGGACAAGGTACAGCTGACCGATTTAGTTATATAAAGAGACTGAAACTGCAGGAAAGAATAGGCAGAAATTGTATCATCTGGATTTTAGTAAATACAGGTTCATCTCAGTAAATTAGAATGTCGCGGAGAAGTTCATTTATTTCGGTAAATCAACTCACTTCAATTGTGGAACTCGTGTATTAAATAAATTCAATGCATACGGGCTGAAGTACTTTAAGTCTTTGGTTCTTTTTAGTTGTGGCGATTTTGGCCACATTTTACAAAAACCCACCACTTCACTCTGGGGGGGGAAAAATGAATACTTCATAAGAAGTAATAAAAACAATCATTTTTTAGTGAATTTTTGGCCTTCTGGAAAGTATGTTTATTTACAGTATATGTACTCAATACTTTTTAGGGGCTCCTTTTGCTTTAATTGCTGCCTCAATTCAGCGTGGCATTTAGGTGATCAGTCTTTGGCTACTTTATAGAGATGCACCTGTAGATACAAGACATTTATATGAAGGATTTTTTTAAACTGCAGAAGTCCTTTCTTCTGAAGAGCCATCAACAGCAGCCCAGAAACCAGAAGAGGCCGTGCCTGTGGAGCTGCTATCAGATGTTGAGGCTCTGCGGTCTCGTCTAACCCATGAGGCGCTCGGTCGTTGTCTGCCAAGAGAACTGGGTCTAATGCATGAACACCTCATTGGCATGATGAGGAGTATTGTGGATCATCTTCAGTCTCGGTTAATCAGCAACCTTGAGGACAGTTTGTCATGATGGCAAGTGACACTTTCAGCCTTTTCCATGGAACATTCCGCAGTGACTGGTTATAACGATGGTTATTCTAAGCGGGCGACTCTGTTTTTAGTGAGCATTTTTAGCTGTGAATCTTCTAACATCCAGACTGATGGGGGCAAATAATTGTTTGGACGTGAATAGCGCCTACCCTTTTCTTCTCCAATTTAAGAGCAGTATATGGATCCGAAGCCCTCGCTTAGCCCATTTGGTGGCGCATTTTGAAAAATCTGTGCAGACCAGAATGCAGACGGCACTTTTAGTATTACCATGATGTTGTTTTTATTTTTTGCTTAAATAAAGGAAAGATGGTGTAAAAAATGATTGACTTGGTACATTATCTCTAGGCTATTACATCCCTATTCAATTATTTGTAGGTCATATAATGATCCTTTTATACATCTGTGTAATCCCACCCATTTTTTGTTTTTTTTTTGTTTACTAAGATTAGTGCACAGTGCAGAATTAGGGTATAAATAGTCAATTCTATTTATGCAGGTTAATGTGATTTAAGGAAATTAGCTTTAATCTGTAGAAAGGTGTAAAGTCAACAGGGCTAAGAGAATTAAAGCACAAGGCTAGTGTGACCGTTACTACCTTTCACTCACTGGCAGCCTTGTATAGGATAATTTAGCAGTTCTTTATTTGTAACAAACCGGCCTTTATACAACACCTGGTTCATGTGTTCTGTTATTACTATTATTAATTATTTCATACAGGCGGTGTTCTGTAATAAAACCAACTAAAACCTGGATTTATCGAAATAATTTATGCATCAAAGACTCAAATTTGCTTCTTTACATAAGGCTACATATTCAGGACACGACACGGATATACTGCAGAAGCTTCGTGTGCTTTATTACCTACTGAGCCAAATTATATGACTCTAACCCAACACCTAAAGGATTCGAAGAAACAAAACACACATGCAACTTGTGGCCGGCCTTCAGCAATGGAGGGAAGAGGTTTGCTTCTTCAGACTCGTCGTAGTTTTTGGATGTGGGGGGAACTGATGGTTTTTCCTCACAAGTTAGTTTTTTTTTTCTCCTTAGACATAGTTTTATAATCTCTTTAGTATATCATTATGACTCATGTATTTATTTTTTACAGCAAAGCCAATCTCTTCTTGTGCCAAAAAACAATAATTGCTGGAAAATGCAGCACATCGTCCTGGAAACCAACTGAATTGGTTCTCCGTAAGTAATGTACAATTGAACGGTCTTTGAAATGTTCTGAGTTTGTTGCATAGAAACGGTCTAATATCTGTCTCATGTCAAATCCACTGAAGATTTGTTAATACAGGTACAAACGGGACGATACTATTCTAACACTAATCTACTATCAGCTAAACATAAACTAGCTAAACGCCCGAGCTGCTTAGCTCTGCGGATGTGTCGTATGCGCACTATTCTCTAAACCGCCTCCACGTAGTTGGCAGGCAGCATGCCGGTTTTTCCGGTACGCTGCACTGTGCCATACATCCAGCCCTCGTCGATGGATTGGACGTTCATGATGACGTCTCCGTCTTTAAAGGATACCTCGTCGCTGTCGACAGCAGCGTAGTCGTACATGGCACGAACGGTTTTCTGTGAACAGGATACATGTATCATACGAGTGTCTATATTGTTGGTAAAATGGTAGTTTTTTTTTTTCTTTCAAAAACATAGTTGGAATATTGGATGTATTCTAGGAATCCCATTCATACCCCAGTAGTGGAGGGGTGTGAAGGCACAGAGGATACGGTGGTCTGCTGGGTGACCACCGAAGAAGATCTTTGCTGAAGTTCAACTGTCTTGGTCTGCTGGTAGCCTGTAAGGCAGAGAAGGAAGTAGCAGAAGTCTATCTTCTAAAGAAATCTACTAAACAAACGTTTCAGTGTGAAGAACACCGATACGTTCTGATCCTTAATGAAGACGTCTGTTTATTTAGCAAATCGGTGTGTCGCGTGCACGTACCGCTGGAAGGAGGCGGGAAGCCGTTGCTGTAGAGGGACATGTGGTGGTCCACGTTCTCGGACATCTCCGATTTTTCGTCTCCTAATCCGCTCATGGCGCTTGTGGAGCGAGAATGCTCCTTACTACGACGCTGAGCTTGAACTAAAAGGTGCAGAAAGTTAAACTCGATAAACGTCGACCCGAGTGAACGTCGACGTTAAAATATACTTTCTACCTCATACGCACTATAATTATATTATTAGTTTCATCATGATACATTTTATATCAACTAAAACTATTTGTAAGAATATTTGCAAAGGTATAATCTAGTACAACAAACTGTTTGTAAGGAATTTATTGTTTATTTCTATTCAAATACTTTTCATTGACCACAATGAAATGGAACAGATTTGAACATTCTCTTCGTGCCAACACCTGACTTGGCATTTTTGACCCAATTTATTTGTTTACAGTTAGTTATTTACTTTCAGTTAGTCACATTGAGAATTTGGCAACTTTGATAGCAAATGCAAGGAATAAAAATAATTAAGAATAGGGGGGAAAATGTTACTAGTGTAAAATGCAAATGTTATAAAATGAGTTTTATAAAAAATGATAAAATAGTGTTGCGTATTAAGGCAATATTAAATGTGTGGTTCACACCACAGAAAAGTGTTCAACCAAATTTGAATGATATAAATATAAAATAAATATAATAAATAAATAATAATATATATAAAAAATAATTACACCAAGTAAATAAGTTATCCAGATGTTGAAAAAATGGGCGGGATCCTCTGCGCTGAAACCATGCCTACTTTGTGAGGGGCGGGGCCATGATCGGTGGTGTCAGTGTGCCATCAACGGTTATTATAGTGAGGGACGGGGCCATGATCGGTGGCTCCAGTCCGCCATCGTCGGTTATTATAGTATACATAGTCTAGTATAGTATTAATTATAGTATAGTAATATGGAGTTTACTTCACGGTCTTTGTAATGTGTTTCGGCAGTACATTTGTAA
Source organism: Liobagrus marginatus (assembly GCA_028566295.1). NCBI lineage: Eukaryota > Metazoa > Chordata > Actinopteri > Siluriformes > Amblycipitidae > Liobagrus > Liobagrus marginatus. The sequence continues at coordinate 8,500,297 of JAOUQX010000040.1, forward strand.
CATTTAAAATGCATTCAGAAACAATTCAACTCAGGATCTTTAAATTATTTTAAAGCATAGTCAATTCTGTCATTTCTTTGTGACATAATGATCGTTAATTAGCGTTACAGTAAACGTCTGTAATCTACCTGACATCATGTGGAGACTTCTAGACTGGATGTTATCTTCGGCAGGATCGTAGTCAAACACCGAGCCTGGGTTTGTACGCCATACACGCAGGTCTACAAGCAATAAAACCGTTAGTTAGGAGCGAATTCTCCAGAAAATTGCTGAAGTGATTGATAGAAACGTGAGGAACTGGACAGTTTTGCTGAGTTAAGTTGCAGTAAGTGTGCTGACCGGTGGTGGTTTCCTGGTCATGCTCTATAGCACGTCTCCGCTCCATTTCCACCACACGCCTCTGAATGCCCCGGTAGCTGATGTCACTGAAGTCCTGAGTGTTTTTCTTCACACGCTCAGTCACCAGGTCAGTGGTGGTGGGAGTGAAGCTTCCCTTACTCTTCTCAAAGTCCTGATGGTACTGTACCTGTAAGACAGATGGATCCTGCTGTGTTATTCCAAAAGTTTTGACATACCACCGTTAGCCATGTGTAAAATGGGGCTGAAATGTACCCCGGAGATGATGCGCTGAGTCTGCTTTACACGTCTCATTTCAGGAGTGTCGAGTACGAATGCTGCTTTGCCCTGCACCTGCTTGCGGAAACTGTCCGAGTACAGCACCTGGGCGGGAGACAAAATAGCATACGCTATAGAAGCTGCGTAACGGACAGGTTCTATTACGAGCACATCTCAGGGTGGATTATTCCGGGGGTGGGGGGGGTACGGAGGAAAACAGATGACTGGAGACAACAGCCATAGAACATTGAAACAGTTGTGTTATTGCAACAGTACGATGAATTAGCGCAACAGGGTCACAAAGCCGGATGGTGTTTTTGTTCCACTTTTACAAGGCTATAGG